>JAUTXW010002524.1:0-46069 GCA_030620095.1 Kuschelorhynchus macadamiae
TGGTGTTATGTTGACCTACTTGGTTCCATTACGTATTGCTAATTTATCTTTAGTTTTTATATTTTTTATAATTTCTGAGGGATGGATATCTTCTATTTGACGAATGGCGATAACGGGGAACTGCTAAGTCAAATATGGAGTATATTAAGTTACAAAAAGTATTACAGGCATTTTCCACCGTTGTCTGATTGTCCAGCAAGGACCAGTCCTGCTGAAGAAATGAGTTATAAAGCAAGTTGAAATCAGCTTTACGAAAATTGTATAGATTATTCATATTTAAGTTTATAAAGTTTTTAAAATTATTTAACTTTGGTCTTTTAAAGGGAATACATAAAGCAGTGGTGAATATCTTCTTTGATAGGAATATCAAGTGATCGCTCTACGTTACAATTGCAAGATCGTTTTGTAAAACCGCAGGCGGAATATATAGGATGAATACAAAAACCGTACAATGGGCAAAAGCCATTTTGATACCTAAAAAATCTATATTAGGAGAAAAATTAAAATTATAGTTTTGAAAGTCTAAAATAGTGCAATTAAAATTACGATTCACCGCCAACAAAACGCCTCCTCCTTTGGATTTGTGGCAAGTGCGATCTATTTTTCCGCATTTTATGCCAAAGTTAAAATTTGCGCATATCACACTGTATATATTTGTTTTACTTTTCATTGTTACTGCATAACATACTGTACATATTTATTTTATTTTACTTTTATTTTTTAATCTAGGCTAATTATCTATTGCTATTGAGAAATGTAACAATTTGTAGGTACTTAGTTTTCTGTACATAATTGTGGGAACTTCCATGGGAATTTAGAGTCTAATTTAGTTTTAAGGTTGTTGTATGCTATCCGTTAATTTTTATTTTTACAACACTCCTTTGTACCATCACCAATAGTAAACTGTTTATTGCATTTAGGGTTTATGATAGGAAAATACCGAAACGACCCTTCATAGTAAAGCTTTCTGAAAATTCCCATTTTACTATCTGTAATGAATGTTTTTATTTTGACCATGGGAAAGTTTACGAAGATAAAAAAAACCCTTTTGCCAACGAATAAGACCACTCAAAGCGAGGAATTTTCGCACAGGGGGTGGAACTTTGTGTTTCTTGAAATTTGTATTAATATTAGAAGAGGATTCTGTTTTTGGACTTGCAAGAAGTCGGATGTGAATTTTGTTGTTCTAGTTCAATAGACTTTTTTTTCGTTTTAACAGTGTTTCAATAAACTCTCACAGTTCATATAAAAAAGGAATGTATTGGATATATAGCTAATCAAGCACACACATACGTTCCTAAAGATTTATTCAAAGCCGCAAAATTTCTATTCGCACGAAAGACTTGAAAATTATTTGAAAACAATTCACTACTGCATATTGAAGAGTCTAGCCAAGTTTAGTTATCGCAATCAAATCAAAATCACAACTCATGACGCCTTGCAAAACTTCGTGCGTTTTACTACGAAGACCTCTTACGTTCTGATAGTAGACTGAAATATTCTTTCTGGCATCATTTGCATTAGTATTAGAACAGTCAGACACGTGCAACTGTGATAAGGAACTATAGGTGGGAATAGTCGATAATTGCTTAGGATATTCGTTCTTAGTTTAGAGCACGCGGCCTGGTATACTAAGCATTTACTAACATCCCAAGCAGCGTGGTTTGATTTTACAGTGTTGTCGCTATTTTCCCGATTCAATTTACAACAGTTAGAGCATTTTAAGATATCTGACGTACATTCATTTAAAAGAGTGCTCTTCGCTGCATCTGACAAGAAACGTTCTTTGAGCAATTTTTTGAAGAATGCTTAAATTCATTGCAGTTATAGCACCGAAAGTCGGACTCCATCATAAACAGTACACGCATCATAACCTACAAATACATTGCCGACCCTCATAATTTGATCATATGTGAGAAAAAGGCGATCCAACTGTAGTATAGCCTGAAAAAATATTTGAATTTTTTTTCGTTTTACTAATTTGTACAATATGACAAGATGAATTATTAAAAAATATATCAGAGTTTCATTGTTTTTACAGCAAAGCAAGTTGTCCTCATCATAAGCATCTGTAAAGCTCACTATGCGTACCCCTCGGATTCACTCCACGCAGCTCTTTGATGTCATAAGTGTTCGCAAGTTTTTGCTCAGCACGTTGCCTAAAACGAGCATTTTCCTCCAGACTTTTACACCCAATCAATACCCCACCATAACATTAACAGCTTTTACCTTGACAATCCTCAGCTGAGATTCCGTAGGATCAATGTTTTCTGAGATATCATGTTTAGTTTAAGAGATTGACTGCTCTTGGTCTTTTGGTCTTACTAGAATGGCCGGCTGGGTATTGTTCTTAACGATCTTAGAATAACTAACAGGTTCTTCAGAACACGCAGTTATTTGTGTTTCTCCACATTTTTCAAAAACGATCTTCACTAAATCATTCTTTAAATTTTCGAAGGAAGTTGTTAGGGTTGAAAGAGCAATTTGAATTTGCTCATTTACCATCCTCGTTACACCATCTTTATCCAGAGTAATACAAACAAACATTTGAAGATTACTGCAACTCACTAATACTCAACAAAAACAATTATTCACTCCATATTTCAGCTTAAAATGTATATAATTCAGGAGCTCAACATACTTTGTCTAAACTAACTCGACAACAACTATGGAAAAATTCGGCAAAGTTGTAGAATACATTTTTTTATTATTTACTAACAAAGATAATATTGCATCGAAGAACTTGATGTAAACAGTTTCGGAAAGCTTCGGTTCAAAATTGATCGAAAATATGGAAAAATCGTTCCCCGGCGTATCAGGCGCAAAAAATGTATACGAGCCCTAACAACTTTATAATCGGACATTGTAAGAAATTTTCAAAAATATATTTATGTTTGGTTTAAATTGTTTTTTTTCTTTCTGACTAAAAAAATCACACTCTTTATATAAATCGAATATTAATAAGAGATAACATCAGCTTTTGCGACAATAATGGCTTGCTTGCATGTGTTTTGGTGGATACTAAAGGCTTGCAATATTCGGAAGTGAAAGAGGCCTTTTACGTCATTTTTGCCTTTAATGCGACAACTGTACTCTGAAAATCGTTACGCAAAGCCTTCTTCATTTGATGCCATAAAGTTTCATTGATATTCAAGTCGAGGTTACTCGAAGGCCATGATAAAACTTTTAAATTATGGTTCCCAAACCATTCCGACGTTTTTGCGGTGTAGCAGGTGTTCAAATATTAAATTATCTATTCCAAAATGTTCTGCCGTTGGAATCAAGCTAGTCCAATTAGGTATAGAAACCTTTATACAACATTCTCGATTTCAAAACCTACCAACAATAAACTTTGGTTTTCAAAATCGTGCAATGATGCCAGACCAGCGAAAATCCGTTCTCATAACAATTTGCTTAAGAACCCTACTCAAAACTACAGGTTAAAAAGAGGCACGAAATCATTATGAATAATTTTTAACGGCAAAAATGCTTCCAATATACGTATAAAAGGCAAAGTTCTTTCTTGCTAAAATAATAGCCAATTCATTAGTTCGCTTGCCAAAAACGTTTATCAAAACTTCTGCAGAAGCTCTTTTCAATCCTTGAGATGAAATCGTGCATCCATGAGCTCTTTGCAAAAAAACTTGCCACAAATTTTACTATATTCCTTTTCCCACCAGTACCAACTTTGTTATGTATATTATATTGCAAATTAACTTCAGGGTTAAAAAGATTCGGCGTATTTTCAAAACATTTAATATTAAAAAGTCCTCTGGCCTTGGTGGTAGTCGGACATAGTCCTAAAAAAGTACGCTTTGGAAATGGTCTATATCCTTTCTAGGTTATTCCAACTGTCCAAGGTTATTCCAACTGTCCTATGACAAGGCAATTTTCCTAAAAACTGAAATCTACTTTGTACAGCTTGTTCCCAAAGAGGAATCTAAAACTCTTCCTTCTAACTACAGTACCATATCTCTACTTCCAATTATGAGTAAAGCAATAGAGGAGTATATCAATACTGATCTTTTAAATTACAAGGTAAAGTATAAACTTATCCATGGCAAGCAATGATGCTTTCGCCACCAAAAGTTCTCATCAGATCTTCATATCTTCGTAACCCACACCTGGAAAAAGTCTATCGAATTCTACGGAAAAGTCCAAATTATTGCCTTAGATATACCCAAAGCATTTGATCAAGTTTGGCATGTCGTACTTCTTAACAAACTTCTGCCTAAACCTCCTAAACTTTTGTATTAGATCACCAGTTTTCTTATCTACAGAAGTATTTTTCTAGTGGTTGATTGGTATTTTTCGGATTTCCATAAAATCTTTCTTCAACCAGTAATTCTATTCGCGTCTATGCTGACGCTATTACACTCCATTCCAACATACAGTTCCCCAAAACCTGCTTCCAAACTGAAATTGATGATAGGACCTCATTAAAATCGTAGAATGAGGAGCAAATAACCCTGTCTAGTTTAACGCCACTAAGATTCAATCATGTTTACTACCTTAGAAATTACCTATTCTATCACTAGAACATTGTCGAATTGTGGGAAATTTGATTCTGTTTTATATTTATTTATTTATTTAAAACATACATTACAATGTTAGCACCAAATAGCATATCAAAACTAGATCTACTATAGCTAATATAAGATACATAAAATTAATAAAAGGGCATACAGCGGCAATAATAAAATTATCTTTTCAAATATAGTTACATACATATAATAATAACTATATAAACGAATAAAAATCAACGATAATGAACGTTGGTGTTATTTATATCTAAAGACGCAATAATGGGTTTTGCTTTCATAAACTCTAGTTTTAAAAATTTTCGGTGTTTAATCCGATGCTTTTACACCAATTAATAAGACTAACTAGATCCTTTTGTATATTTTCGTAGTCCTCTATTGTTGACACAACCGAGAAAAACTTCAACCCGTCTGCATACAATACACATACATTTCTGGAATACAGATACAGCGTCAGTTATAAAAATCAAAAGCAAAGTTGGTCTAAGATGCGACTCTTGAGGAACACACGATCTTACTTTCACCTCACGTAACTCCCCTCCACATAACTTAACTCGCTGTTTTCTATTCCGCAAATATGAGGCATTCCACTTTAAATATCGACCACAGATTCCAATATTGTTTAATTCTGTTTTGTAACAAAAGCTTGTGGGTAGTTATGGCGGACGCTGTCAAAATATGATATATTAACGTATATCACGTCGATCTGATTTCCCTTCTTCATATTCCCCATGAAGTATTCTTGAACTACAACGTGATTAGAAGTTGCTAAGCGTCCACTAAAAATTAATGTTGTTCTTCAGCAATGATGTGTTAAATATCTCGTCGGTCAAAATTATTTCAAAAACTTTAGCAATTATTTATATAACGGGAATTTCCGCGATAATGTTTAATAACATTTATATTTCCACTTATATTTATTGGAAATAGTGTGAAGTGTTTTCAAGCTATCGAAAAAGTAGAAGAGTCGAAGGACTTTGGCCAACGTGGTCTGCTCATAGATTAAAAAAAATGAACAAGAAGTCTTCATAACGAAAAAAAATCGGCTTTATTGAATTCGGTATGTCTGAGAATAGAAGACATGAGCGGAGTCCCAAATCGTTATTTTTGAACATATATGTACAGTATTATCCAGAATAAAGTGAGTCATTGACATGAACATTTCTGTATAGTGATTCTGTATCGAAAGTGAACAAAATATCTTCGGGATCCAACTGGATTGCCTTAAGTTTTTCCACGAAATGTGCTTAGTTTTTATAAAAGAATATGTTAGATTAAGAAAATTTGAACGGTATTTACCTAGTTTTTATGTGGGCGAGTCTATTGCACTGACGATCGGTTGAAGCGGTACATTGTTCTTGTGTATTTTGGGAAGACCGTAGAACCTGGGAATCTTGGAGCTGATTGGTTTTAATGTGATGCGTCTTTCTACTCTACTTGTAGGGTCTGTCTGCATAACCTTGTAAGTGTTGTTGTCCAAAAGTTGAGTTATCTTTTTCACGTATACCGTTTTGTCCATGACGACTGTAGCATTGCCTTTATCTGCTGGAAGGACCAGAATGTCTGCGTATTCATTTAAGGTCTTCATCGCTGTTTTTTTCGGCTGCGGAGAAATTCGACTTCGGTGGTTCTGAATTTTTAATGATCTTCGCTGTCTCATATCTGACTTCATCAGCTTGCTCTACTGGTAATCTTCTGAATGCTGTTTCAACGAAGGATACTATGTCTTCTACGGGAATGCTCCTTGGTGCTTTTGCGAAATTTTAGCCTTTGGAAAGGACGGACTGTTCCGCTTCGATGGCAAGTTGATAACTGTATTCTGCGGAGGTTTCACTGGATTTTTTTCTGAAGAAGCCAATGGCACCATCTGATTAAATTTCCATAGTACATGTTATATTAGAATGTTGTTGGTTTAGATGATCTAAAAATATAGTTAAATTTTCTTCTCCATGAGACCAAATTACAAAAGTATCATCAACATATCTATACCAACATTTAGAGTGTAAAGGAGAGGATCTCAAAGCAATTTCCTAGAGATACTTCATAAAGATGTTCGCTACCCAGGAGAGAAGATTCTAAAGCAGCATCCGAGATTTGCTCATAAAAGTTCTTTTGAGAAATGGAATATATGGACGCTGAGTATTCTCTTATCAATTTATTTAAGATTTTATAAGGTTTTTATGTTGAAATATGTCGAAAATTATAGAAATTGAATAATCAATAGGCACATATGTATACAGGGATTCAACATCAAGACTGACTAAACTATCTTCGGGATCTAAAGTATTAATTTTTAAGCTTTTCTAAGGAATGTATAGAGTTTTCCATATAAGAATTAGATCGTCCTGTGGAGGGGTTTAAGATACTGGCTAAATATTTAGCTATTTCCTAAGATGGCTAAACTATTGTACTGACATGGCGATGGGACATAACAGTACATTAGTTTTACGTATATACAACGGAAGCTTTCACGGCTTTGGTTAATTAATAAACCACTGTTCTTGTGATTAGATCATGTCAAGTTGGAATTACTATTCGACGTTTCGCACGAGTCATCTTCAGGGATCTTTACTCCAGCCAATTGTGTAAGTATTTTTTTAAATATTGAATTTGTAAACAGGGCGTAGGCGATCGTTTTGTTCTCACCATAATGGCTTCACACCAAAATTTTATCAGTTTATCATTATATATTAGATTTTTGATCAAAATTTGAAGTCAAATCGAATAAGTGCGTTTTTGAACTATAACGCGTAGCGACAGATCAACGGAACTGGGAGAAAATGGTTTTGCGGAGTCTAAGGACCCAAAAACGAAAAATTCGTCAAAACCTCTGAAAGCCACGATTACAATTCTTCACTCGTAAGAAAATTTAATATTTATATATTTGTTACTTGAACAAACAATCATTGTTCGAATAAAATTGTAAAATCCACTGTGTCCATCTATTCTATTACAAGTTGAGTGTCATTTTTTAGGGAGAAAAATCCAGGGAATTACGTTTTATGCAGGAACGTACGGTTATTTTGTTTACAATCTGCTTAATTTACTTGCAGTTATTTGAATGTTTTAAAATGAAACAAAATTGGGTATACTTCTAAATGCTTTTGTATATTTCCTATTGTTATTTTCCTGCAATATTCACACATGTTTTTGTTTTTTTTAACAAACAGGTACAGGGTGGCCCACATAAGATGACCCACTACCTTATCTCAGAATCTGTACGAGATAAGGAAAAAAGTTTTATACAAAAGTTTCTGAGGTTTATCTAGATTTTTAAATATTATATTTTTATATATAGGGTGTGTCATTTTGCGTTGACAGATGTCAACTTTGTTATTTTAAATGGAACACCCTGTATATTATTATGAATTTGAATAGCTCTCTTAGAGACGATGTCAACGATGTATTATAAGATGGGTCTACGAGGCACCGTTTCGGAGATATTTACGATCATCTTCAATTTTTGACATACTTTCAACTTGTTGTATCTCTGGTATTTATCAACTTTTTTGTTTCATTTTTGTGCAGGAAAAAACATAATTTTATGCTTTATTGGACGTGTAGGTAAAAATATTGAAAATGAAAAAAAAATGTTACAGTGTTGTCACGTTTTGCGTACCATCAGTTTTCTCAAGATTTTTAAATGCAACCCCCTATATTTTATAACGGATTTAAATAGAGCATCGAAAGACGATTTCAACGATATATTATAACATAGGTTTACAAGTCACGGTTCTCGAGTTTTGGGGATTTTCTTCAGGAATCAATTTTAATATTAAACAATTTTTACTAAAATATAATATAAACTATCAAACGTGACATGACATGAACGAAGACAACAAAATTAATATTATATGCTAAAGAATATCTAAATTAGATTTTCTAATTGCTTTGAATAATTATTACCACGCCGTTTTCCAGATCAAACGTAAAACTCTCTAAAAATCAGTTAAATACATAATGTGTATTTTTGTTAAAATAGTGTGAATCTATTTAAAAATAGTTCTTTATGTTTCCTTCCCATATACTAAATAAGCCTTATCAATGTTATGATTAGCGATTACCGAAACAGACGGCCAAGGCGACTGTGTCGATAATGGTGCCGCAAAATGTCTTTGCTTACTAATCATTTTTGTTGTTTCGTTTTTATATAGAGCGTCTGAAAGTCAGTCGAGTAATAAACGTCATCAAGCTAAGTATTGGCTTCATGTTTTTTCTCTCACAATTATTTACCAACCTTTCCACAACCCTATCAACAATTTTAAGTAGGCTGTGCTTCAAAACCATGGAAACAAACGAAATATTATTTGCATGAAATTTGACAGCTTGGTTGCATTTCTTGATTAAATTAGTGAATTTAAGAAATAATTATGTCGAACTACACTATTCAACAACGTTTAAATTTATATGAGTGCTTCATTAGAAACAATAAGAGTCCCGCACTAGCGTTAAGGGAGTATAGAAGACTGTATCCAAATAGCAGAATTCCAAGTAAGAAAATCTTCGTAAGAATTACACGAGATCTGGAAAATGGCGTTGTGATAAACAATAAAAGAAACCGGCCTAGGACAGTTCTTACAGAAGAAAATCAACTTGATGTTCTTTTATATTTTGAGGAAAGCAATGAAAATTCCCAAAGGGATGCCGCACAGGACATACCGCATATTAGCCGAGCAAGTATTCAGAGAACACTTAATATCAACGATTACCATCCTTTCAAATTCACTCCGGTACAAGAGCTATCCATAGCTGATTTTGACAACAGAGCTACTTTTTGCATGGATATGATGGACCGCCACTTTGATCAACCGGTTTTTGACAAAATTCTTTTCACTGACGAAGCAATTTTCAACACCGCGGGAATATTTAACCGAAAGAACTGCCACTACTGGTCAAGGCAAAATCAACATAAAATCAAAGCCATCAGAAAGCAGGGACATCAAAGTGTATATGTTTGGTGCGGAATAATAAAGGACCGAGTGATTGGGCCGGTTTTTATGATAGGACTCTTAACCGACAGAGATACCACAGTTTGTTGCAAAATGAAATACAACCTCTTATTAATGAATTACCGGATGAAATTAAAGATGGTCTTGTATTTCAACAAGACAGTGCGCCGTACCATACCGTAAGACCTGTAATTGAATGGTTAAATGAAAGATTTCCAATGTGGATTGGCAGATTTGGGTCAATACCCTGGCCAGCTCGGAGTCCCGATTTAACTCCACTAGATTTTTTTTATGGGGAAATATTAAAGACAAAGTGTATAAGAATAAAGTTAATAACGTAGACGATTTAAGGGGGAGAATAATGGAAGAGATTCATTTGATCAATGAGAGTGGAGCAGTTCGTAGGGCAATAAAAATATTAGACATTATTTATACAACATGTATAGCACAGGAAGGTGGTTATATAGAAATTTAATTTAAGTAATGTTTATTTTTTTGTCTTTGTTCTTGTTATGTCATGTTTAATAGTTTATGTTATGTTTAGTAAAAATTGTTTAATATTAAAATTGATTCCTGAAGAAAATCCCCAAAACTCGGGAACCGTGACTTGTAAACCTATGTTATAATATATCGTTGAAATCGTCTTTCGATGCTCTATTTAAATCCGTTATAAAATATAGGGGGTTGCGTGTCCCGCACTTTATTATTCACCCTTTTTTGGATAATCATTTTCCTGAAAGATGCACTTGGCACTCATTGCCACCACGATCACCAGATCTTTCTGTTTTTGATTTCTTTTTATGGTTTTTTTGCGAAATAATTTACAGGATTCACCATCGTTCTGTAGAAGGACTTTGTAAAACTACACATTTGGCTTTTCAGTTTTTTTGCAACTTCGTTCAATATTTATTCTGAATGCGTTAAAAGGAATTACAAACTTGTGTTCGAGAAAATGGCAACCATTTTTAACCACAGCCAACTTGTAAAATTGTTATTATTTTGCTAGTAATCATAAATTGCGGGCTTATTATTTAAAATAAATATTATGTGTTAGATGTTTTTGAAACGCATGAAAGGGAGTGCTTTTAGTTGTTTTAAAATAACCAGGGTGTAGCATTAAAAAAATCAAGTATGACCTGTAACTCAATCTTTGAGGCCCCTAGAAATAAAGGAAATAAATGTGTCCTGTTTTACCGTGTCTTAAAAAAGCAAAGCATTATGGAAGTAAACAATATTTACATTTTTAAGGGACTGTTGAATCATGTAATGTAGAAAAATATTTATATAATGAATGATGGCCAATTACTGCAACAATTACTTTACAAATATTGGTATAAAAATGGCACAACAGATACAAAGACCCAAACATCCTTTTAAAACAAAAACTAGTAATATGGCATCCATGTATCTAAGACCTGTATTAGAAATTGAGGTAATAAATCAAATTGCTGCTCTGAAAAACGATAGTGCCCCCGGTAAAGATGGAATAACATCAAAACTTATAAAAATGGTTCATTTGGAAATAATAAAGCCTTTAACACATATCATAAATTTGACTTTCAAAACAGGAATAGTACCAAAACAATTTAAGGAATCAATAATTACTCCCATATATAAAGCAGGCTCTAAAAGCAATATAGAAAACTATCGACCAATAAGCCTTTTAAATAATTTTTCAAACATTTTTGAGAAGTGCCTAAAGAATAGATTGACCCAATTTTTCAAAACGTTTAATATTTTGTCAGATAAACAGTTTGGTTTTACAGAAGGCCTAAGTACATCAGACGCCATGTATTGCCTCACATCAGACGTTGTAAATAGCCTGAATACCAGTAAAAAAAGCTTGGCTATTTTTCTTGACCTCTTAAAGGCGTTTGACACTGTTCCTCATGACCAACCAACCGATGTTAAAATAAATAATACTATTTGTGATCCATTAAAAATTAAAACAGGTGTTCCTCAGGGTACTATTCTAGGCCCTATACTTTTTATAACATATTTAAATTCGCTTTTAAACTTAAAAATAAACGGTAAATTAATATTAATTAATAAATGGTCTGATTCCAATATGATTTGTTTTAACGTCGATAAAACGGTGGCGTTATCTTATAAGGGAACTTTACAACCACTTCAGGTACATAACAGCAATATTGAATACGTAGAGTCGGTTAAATTCCTGGGTTTAAATATAAATAGCAACCTAAAATGGTCTAATCATATTGACACCTTAACTAAAAAACTTTCTACCGCCTGCTTCGCCATTCGATCAGTTTCAAAAGAACTAGACGTTCCTTCTGCCAGACTTACTTATTTCTCTTTATTTGAATCCCACCTCCGCTATGGCCTTCCCTTTTGGGGCTGCTGTACCACCGAGCAATTTCGTAGTATTTTTATGCTTCAAAAGAGAGCCATTCGTTATTTGTTTGGTCTAAATAATAGAGCTCACTGCCAATACTATTTCAAAAAACATGAAATATTAACACTTCCTGCATTATTTATTTTGGAAACGGTATGTTTGCTGAGAAAACATATAAACACCCTCCCAGAAAGGCCACAACATGTATACCCTACCAGAAACTCTAGGCATGATATTTATCTTCCCATTCCTTCCACAGAATTAATAAAAAAATCAATTATTTACAACGCCATAAAACTTTACAACAATCTGCCAGTACATTTAAAATCTATCCCTATGCTTGCACAATTTCGAAAAAACACCAAAGCATACCTCATTGAGAGACCATTTTACAGCGTTAATGATTTTTTTTTCAGTGAGTAAGTCTCTTTAAATTGTCACTAAACTCGCTTGTTTACTTAAATCTTTTGTGAGTCATGTCCTAACTCATAGCATAGAATTTTGTAAATCATTATATAGGGAAAAGAACTGTCGAACATTCACTTAAAACTTAATTATTTTTGTTAGGTATTGGATTAAAAACAATTTAATTCTTTTTGTATACTACATTCTACACTAGTTCAATATACCTTCTGTTTAACATCACAATTATTTGTATAACTATAATAACATAGAGTTTAAGGTCGCATAGTTGCAATTTTGATTTCAATGTCATCGAAATTATTCACCTCGTACATGTGTGTTTGTTTACTTTTATAAGGTTATCATGATTCATTTACTGTTTGCAATGTTATGCTATATTCTAACGTGTGTTTTACGATTTGGTAAATTGATAATTTACATTTTAAAAAAAAAAAAGCACTGACCTGTCGAAATTATTTTCGATTAATGTTTTGATATGTCTTATTTTTAGGTATATTTTGCTTTGTCCATAAAATTGTAGAATTTTTCTGCGGCAATAAAGCATATAGCAAGTTTGTTTGTTTGTTTGTTGTATCATATGCAGATGACACAGCATTAATATTCTCAGGCGATATTTGGGAACAAACAAGACTAAAGGCAGTAAACTGTTTTATTATAGTTAAAAACTGGCTTGACTCCCATAAACTCTCACTTAATGTTATCAAAACAAATTATATAGCTTTCTCAATTACAAATGCTAATAGACCTCCCTTTGATAGTATTGTTATCAACGACCCATATACTGAAATTAAAGCAGTTAAGAACATAAAATATCTAGGCATAATAATCGATCAGCACCTGAAATGGACAGACCACATTATATACTTAACAAACAGACTGCGCAATCTTATATACAAATTTTATATGTTGAGAGAGTTTTTGAGTAGTAAATTGATAAAATTGATCTATAAATCTTTAGTAGAAACTCTACTTAGGTATGGACTAATAATATGGGGAGGAGCATACAAAAGTAATCTTCGCTCACTGCAACTTATTCAAAACTATATCCTAAAAATAATTTTCAATAAAAATAGGCCCTACTCAACAAAGCTATTATATAGCGAAGATATTAGTAGTATACATTTATTGTAAATACATTCTCTATGCTCTATTATACACAAAACAAATAAAACTCTAGATGATATTAACCATGCCCACTACACAAGACAAAATAAAAATGATCATCTGACTTTACCATTGAATTATCGAAATATAAATTTACGATTTTTAGATTATCTGGCCATAAAATTTTACTACATGCTGCTTAATGAAATAAGAGAATATATAAATATAAAAATATTTAACAAAAAAAGTAAAACATACATATATAACAACCTTGACACATTTTGTGCTCTTTTAAATTAAAAGAGGAGGTGCTAATTATAATAACTTGTTAACTTAACAATACAATAATTATTGATTGATACAGGTTTGTGGCTACCCCCGTGCCTCTCCCATCCACATTTGTTCTAACTCATTATATTGCTACTATGTATACTTAGTTTCATTTGAGTTTTCATTATAATAAGAAATAGACTTATATTGTAATAGCATAATGTAAAATATCAACAAAGAAGAGACAGTACATGAGTACATACAGATGCTCTTGCATTTAGGTATTCCTTAAAATTGTTTAATAATGAAACTAATATAATCAACTGGATCAATTATACATTTTACAAATTTTATGAAATTGAGTAAATAAATAAAATGTACAAATAAATAAATAAATAAATAAATAATAAAGTCACTTTTAACACTTAACAACACATATCATAAATAAATGTTGTATTTGTACCAAACTTTTACCAGATGATTTCTACATATATTTTATTTTTGTGTTAAATTTCAGGTAAATTAAATAAGTAGTTTTTTAGTAATCAATAAAAAAATTCAAAACGTAAAAAATATATATATTTTTGTTGTTGTTTTGTTGTTTGTTCAATGAAATTTTTTTTATTTAATGTGTATATTCATTTAAAAAATTTGCACGGTAACTTAGGTAATTCGGTACATTTAAATTCTCTAACTAACATAAAAATAATGGATAAGTACAACATATTTACGTATTTTCTAATATCAGTTAATTGTTTGTGGATTAGGTTTGTTTGCTTTTCGGACGCTCAGTTCATAAACTACAAACGAAAACGGTTTTGTTTGTGGAACAAAAGAAATCCCAAACTAACTGAAACTGAATTAGGAACTGTTCAAACAAGAGCACGCTAAAGAACGGCTAATGCAATAATGATTTGTTTTGCGGCCGCAACGTGCACACAGCGAAATAATTTTGAGCAAAATTGTAAAATCCACTGTGTCCACTTATTGTGATCACAAGGTGAGTGCCATTTATTAGGGATAAAATCCAGGGAATTACGTTTTAGGCAGGAATGGGCGGTTATTTTGTTTGCAGTCTGTTTAATTTACTTGCAGTTATTTGAAGGTTTTGAAAACAAAACAAAATTTGCTAAGGTTAATTTGGAAATGCTTTTATTTATTTCCTATTGTTGGTTTCCCTGCGATGTTTGAAAAAGAAAAAACTGCTGAATAATTTTGTTTATCTATATAAAGGACTGTGTTATGCAGGTAACGTCGGATATTTACACAGAACTTTTCAGTGAGCATATATATATATATATATATATATATATATATATATATATATATATATATATATATATATATATATATATATATATTCATTTTTGAGCAAGTTTGATCTCTTGGTAATTTTGAGTTGAACGCACGGTTTTCGTTTTAAAAAATAAAAACCGTTTCTCTGCAGAGTTTTAACAATATCGCTAATATGACAACACCAATCGCCATGGCATGCAAGGAAATTTTTTTTTTGACTGAAATTCAAGAAATCAAATTTGCTTATGAATAACTAATACCCAAAGATTTCAAAATTATTATTTGAGCTTATAATTTTTTAACACGAAACTATAAAATACTATTAGTTCATCAATAAAGAAAGATTACTAATAATAATTATTATTGTAGTAGGCTTTGGCTGTCAGAATTAATACTTCTCTTGTAACTTAATTTGACAGTTCAGCTTTCAGATTCAGTCGGGTTTAATTAATTTTGTGTTCTAAATATCTGATATATCTGAGAAAAGAAATGGTTGAGTTTACCAATGAAGAGTTGGCAGACATGCATTACATGTATGGTTTGGCTGATGGCAGTTCACCGGAAGCTAGGCGATTATATCAAGAGCGCTTTCCTGGTAGAGTCATACCAGATAGGCGAATATTTGCAAATGTGCATAGAAGGTTGACTGAAACAGGTACATTCAAGCCAAATAATCAATTAAAAGGGGCCCATCGGACTGTAAGAACTCCAGAAATTGAAGAGGCAGTATTAAATTCCATAGATGAAAATCCTGAACTGAGTACTAGGAAAATTGGAATTAACCTAAATATTTCGCACATCCTAGTTTGGAGAATTCTACATGATTTTTTTTATACCCATATCACATTCAACGAGTGCAAGCCTTACTTCCCCGAGATCTTCCTTTCCGAGTTAATTTTTGTGAATGGTTTTTGGAAAAAATTGCGCGTAATCCCTTATTTGATCGCGAAATAATGTTCACAGATGAAGCGAACTTCTCCAGGAACGCTATCAGAAACTTCCACAATAATCATATCTGGGCCGACGAGAACCCCCATGCCATTGTAGAACATCATCATCAAGAGCAATTCTCTGTAAATGTTTGGGCTGGCATTATCGAAAATCACCTAATTGGACCTTTTTTCCTCCCAGAAAGACTAAATGGCCATAATTATCGCCGGTTTCTTGAGAACGATTTGCCGATATTGTTAGAAGATATACCAATTCTGATTAGAAACAGAATGTGGTTCATGCACGATGGCGCGCCCGCTCACTTTAGTATTGAAGCCAGAGAATATTTGAACCGCACATTTAACAACAGATGGGTAGGTCGTGGCGGACCCCAACCATGGCCCCCTAGGTCCCCAGACCTAAATAGTTTGGATTTTTTTCTATGGGGACATCTTAAATCTTTAGTTTACCGCACCCCAGTAAACACTGTAGAGGAGCTGAAGGATCGTATAAGAGATTCTTGCGATATTATCAGAAACACCGAGGGTATCCTTCAAAGAGTTCGCGACAACATGAGGAAAAGGGCTGAAGCGTGTATTCTCCAAGGTGGTGGGCATTTTCAACAACTTATCTAATTTTTTTCTTCTATTTTGTTTCACAAAGTGTGCTGTCAATTTGTTAAAACCTAATTATTTTTGTTGAAATTATTAATTATGTACCTAGTTGTATTAGTATAGTTTTGTAAATAACTTGTTATTGTTGAAGAATGTCATATTATTTTAATAAAATTTATAAAAAGTATTTATGAAGGAACAGACTTCTGAAAAACATTGACATGGTGGTCCTAGATTGGTGCCTGAAGACTACATACTATTATCTACAAATATCTCTCACTAAGATAAAGCGATTTCTGATTTTAATAAATAAAGCATTTTTATTGATTCATTTGTTTGTTTTTGAAAACCTTTAGTATTTATTTTCGACAAGATTTGATTTCTGGAGTTTAATACAATAATATTCCTCTGCATGCATGGTGATATCCGTCTTATGACCAGGATTGTTTGGACCATGCAGAGACACGGTTTTTATTTTTTAAAACGTAAACCGTGCGTCCAACACAAAATTACCAAGGGATCAAACTTGCTCAAAAATGAATGGGAATTTCAAAAATTATTTTTATTTTAAAAAAATCAGTGGCGTACCATCAATGCCTGGGAAAATATGCAGGTCGGATTCCGTACGGACGCTACTGGTGGAAATAAAAAAAATGTTCAACATCAAAAAATTCCACTAGATGCATAGTACCTCTATACCAAATTTCATTACAATATCTAGAGAGGAATTCGAGGTATTATCGAAAAATTATGAAATTATTGAAAGTTTAACACCCTGTATCTCAAAATTTACACCGTTTAAGACATATGTTTATATGAAGTTTTCTTCTTAAAATGAACCCAAAAATCACCTCCTTAAATATTGACACTCAATTAAGAAACACCCTCTATATATACATATAGTCTTCGTAAAGACAGAGTTAATGGACATGTTGGAGGCGTAGGAGTATATATAAGATCAAATATACAGCATCAATTAATACAACTTGAGGTGGAATCGGACACATGCGAATTTATCACCGTGAAAACCATCCTCCTCGTTAAAAACAAAAATAATTTCTATCTATATTATCTATCGTCCTCCATCGTCTAATAAAGATGAATTTCTGGATTCTTTGGAAAACATCCTGTCTATAACGATTCCGTTTTATGACAATGTTATATTTACAGGTGACTATAATATAGATTTTTCAAGAGACACTCCTATATTGAAAAAATGTCAAGTTGTTCTTGGTACATTTATTGCATTTGTTTTAATAATTTCAATAATAACCATAGCATCCTTGATTTGATTTGATTTCTAATAAAAATACCCTTGTTTTGAAAAGTGATTCTGTACCAATATCGCAAGCCGTTTCTGATCACTGTTTAGTATGAACAGGGTGGCCATTTTATGGTGATACAGTACCTTATCTAGAAAACGATAATAGTTACGACAAAAAGTTAAATACAAAAGTTGTTTGGATTCAATTAAATTTTTATTTTATTTCATTGTTGCTTATACAGGGTGTTTCGTTTTCGCGTGACACATGTCAACTTTCTTAGTTTAAATGGGACTTCCTATATATTATTAGAAGTTTCGATTCTACTGTTAATTTGCGAAAGTTTTTATATTAACGTCTATATTTGAATTCTTTATCGTTTTTGAGTAAATTGAGTTTTTAGATTTTTTTTAAAAAAACATTTTTTTTTTTAAATTGTTTACCTATAAAACTTTAATGGAACTGACTAATATCCTAAACATACATTACTAAGGGTTCAATTCAATGAGTTTCCATGCTGGTCTTACCAATTAATATGCAGGGTGTTAAAAATGGAGAGCAAAACAAACAGAACTGTAAATGTAAAAATCTCCTGTTTTTCAAATGGAACACCCTGTATATTTCTATTTCATCTGATTCAACGTTCAATTACCTATCATTATTCATATATATGTCCTATACCTAAAATGAACCGTTTTGATTTTATTAGCCGTTTTCTGATTTATCCCGGAATTTTGCCAGTAAATGAGATCAGAAACTAAAAAAATCAAGATAGGCTTAGGAAATAACCTAATGCAATTGTTGACTTAAGTTGACATTTGCTTTGTTTGTCATTTTTGTCAAATTTTTGCTGCGAAATTTGTTAAAAAATGGCTTTATATAATTTAGATGAACGTTTGAAATTATACAACTGTTTCATAAAAAATAATAAAAGTCCAGGGTTAGCCCTTAAAGAATATTACTTATTGTACCTTGCTATTACGTAGAGTCAAATATGTACTGCCCCCCTTTTTGGCAGGTTGTTTTCTTCGCTCGGCTAAGCCCTACAATATTGCCAAGTATCTACAAAAACTTAAATATACTATAGAATGTTAAGCTCATTTATTGTTTTATTAATTTACAGACTAAATAAGAATTGAATCGATTGGTATTCTTTATTAATATTTCATATCTTGAACCCACAATAAATGCTGATCTCAAAGAGGATTCATCATTTTTTCGGCAAGTTTTTAGGGAAATATTTAATTATTTACTTTTTCGTTTTGCCTTATTATTTTGTTGACATCTTTAACCTTGGGTTATATGTGGGCGTGTTATTGCTGCCATTTGTTGCCGATTTCGTGAGCATCCGTCATTCTACGAGCGCTTAGATGTTTTGTAGTTATTCACACTGTTGCCAAACATATGACTGCATTTTCCAAGGGAATTTTCACAACTCATGAAATGCTCGAGTGATTAGTTATTCACCCTATCACTGGATTGTACTATTCCATATTAAAGTTGCTATCAGTTGGGAGATCTCGACCAATGAAAATGCCTGCTGGATTTTTAGGAACTGCGGCGAGGGAAGACAAAGGGCTACCTTTTATCCAGGGGTCGTTTTAGTCACCTGTAAAGACCGACAGGCCTTCAGCTCACACAAATCCAAGTTTATCTTGGGAATTCGTTTAAGAGATTTCTGCCCAATATTGATTTAATTTCCTTGGCCTTTATAGTTTTGTGTTTGATATTGTTTCGTGAACTTAAAAAAGAAAGTTAATGTCAAGGAATAGTAAATTAAATCTAGCTTAGGATGGGCGTATTGTAAACGCATTGTTACCTTTTTTTTTTTTTTTTGTTTTTTTTTTAATACAAAAATACTAGATATTGATCAGTACGTACTAAATTATTAAATAAAAAAAACTAGGTCTTGTACAAATGTACTAACTCCAACAATATGTAGTGGAAGTTTTCTGTGCGGCGAATTTATCGATTTACGTCTATACTTGGCATAGGAAGTTTCTTAACCCCTTTCAAATGTAGGTGTCAGGATCAGTAAAACAATATTCGAAGTTGTGGTCGACAGGGATTTCTAGGGTCCTTTAAATATAATTAGGGGTAGATTGAACCTCCACAAGCAGACATAAATACAATGGCTTGTCGTTTACAAATCGAGAACTACTTAATATCCTCATTCTCTTTAAATGTGACGTACTAAAGTGTCTGGAATAACTGAGTAACATAATAGAGATTTATAAAGAATAAACAGGCGCATCTTAATTCATATAAAAAGAATACAAATTCAACATGTCTTTAATCTTATACGGAGTGTTTCATTTTATTAAAGTTCTAGAAAAATACATTTTGTTGCGTTTAATTTGCTAAAGGATAAAAAAGATATGTTTTATAATGTCACAACAAACAAAAAAAAAAATAAAATTTCCTATTATTTTAATAGCTTACTACTTAAAAGTCTCTAATACTTGTATAATCTTTTCAAAAAAGTAACATGAAAATGATTACTGACACCACAAACTGACACGTCTCTAAAACTCTCATTTACATATTTTTGACATTCAAGCCAACTTTATTATTTGTAGACACTATTACTAATTATTTGTGAAATTTTCTTAATATCCCACGTCGTTGAAATAATAACTGGAATATTTTCTTGTACTTGGTTTTTCTCGTCGCTACGCGACTCGTGATAATTCAATGAATCAAAAATCCTGTACTTTGGTAAATTCTCATATAATTGAATAAATAAACTTGATGAGATCGGGAAGGTCCCAAAATTTAAAGCGAGAGTCCGTCAAAATGACAACACCTTGTTTCCGGTTTTCAGTGGCGTATCCATTTTGATTTTGGACTAAATTAGACAATCCAATTAGTGTGATACATTATTTCAGGTGCCATTTTAACAAAAAAAAAATGGTGAAACATTAAATTCACGTGTTTAACATCTCACTTTAGACAAAATTAAGATTTATTTTTTATATAACAAACCTTTTATACAAATACCATTATATTTATTCAGGTATTTAACATTTGTTGTTATTGATGCTTTAAAATTGACACTGGGTTTGAAATAGCGACTTATCAAAGTTATAAAGAAATGTGGCAATTTTGTCGTGACACAGGCCCAATAATTAATGAATTTAACTTGAATTTAATAAATAAAATTTAATTATATATTTTTTAAATAAGCAGAATGGTTATTTTTAATTCAACTAGAAAATTATACTTTTTTCTAAGTAACTAAAATTATTATTAACAACAGGCCAAAAATAATTAAATAATAATTTTACAAATACAGTTAAGAAGCTTCCGTTCTATGTTTATGAATACAGTCTAAAATATATTTTAAATAAAAACGAGCACAAGTACGGAAGCGTAGAAGGGCCACATTTTTTTTTATTTTTAAGTTCTGAGTTTAAAGTCGGAATTTAACAAAATTCTGAGTTTAAAGTAAGAATTTAACAAAATTCTGAGTTAAAAGTCGGAATTTAACAAAATTCTGAGTCCAAAGTCGGAATTTAACTAAATTCTGAGTTTAAAGTCGGAATTTAATAAAATTCTGACTTTAAAGTAGGAATTTAACTAATTTCTGAGTTTAAAGTAAGAATTTAACTAAAGTCTGAGTGTAAAGTAAAAAGGTAACAAAATTCTGAGCTTAAAGTTGGAATTTAATAAAACTCTAAGTTTAAAGTAAGAATTTAACTAAATTCTATGTTTAAAGTGAGAATTTAACAAAATTCTGACTTCAAAGTCAAAAATCATCCCTTTTTATATTTTATTGTTATATATTTTCTTATTTTATTAAATTTATATTTTTTTCTGAAAAATCCAAACATTTATTAAGTTACCTTTCTCATGCCTAAATTTAGCTGTTTTCGAGAAAATGGCGCTTGAACAATGACAATTGACAACGAGTTTACTTGGAACGAAATGGATTTCACTTATCTGTCTTAATATTTAATTATCTATCTCCTAACACCAATTTCAGGTCTGACAGGAGATGTCAAAAATGGATTTCGTTAACTTCTGGCTTTAAACTCAGAATTTTATTAAATTCCGACTTTATACTAATATTTTTTTAAATTCTGACTTTAAACTCAGAATTTAGTTAAATTCCGACTTTCAAGTCAGAATTTAGTTAATTTCTGACTTAAAACTCAGAATTTAGTTAAATTTCGACTTTAAACTCAGAATTTTTTTAAATTCTGACTTTAAACTCAGAATCTAGTTAAATTCCGACTTTAAAATCAGAATTTAAAAATAAAAACAAAATTGTGGCCCTTATACGCTTCTGGACACAAGTATTATTTTAAGGGTCGTAATTAACGCCCGTTAATTTAATCCGATTTGCAGATTAAAAAAATACTAAATGCTCGATAAAAAAAATAAAAATGCAGTATAAAATAATAGGAAATGCCTTATATTTTTTATAAAATCACAATACAAAATATACAATTTGCATGATAAGTTCTGATCGGTATTTTGATCAAATTTGCACTAAAAAAATATATAAATCCTCGATATTTTACGTTCAATATTGAATGAAATTTTGCATATTACAGTAGTGCACTAAAAAAATATATAAATGCGCTATAAGTTATGTTCGCTATTAAAAGACATTTACCCGCTTTTAAATAAACGGGCGCATGTTTACCGACGAACAGTGTACATAACCTAAAAAAACGAAGCGGGCATGTTTCACGTGTTTCCGATCTGCTGTGCGGGAATAGGTGTGTTGTGTTTATTATTAACCCGTACTGTTTTTAAAACCGACAATTATGAGTTGCAGTGAAATTCCTCAATACAGTTCGTCCGAGGATAGTGCGGCTGATGTACCTGAGAATCCGGAGCCAAAGAAAAGAAGGAAAAAGATTGATAAACAGTGGAGAAGAGAACAGGTATTTAGCAACAAAGCTTTAGCTCAAAAATCAGTAGAAGACGAAGGTATTTGGAGCTTTTATCATAAAAATGTTGATACAGAGAGTAACATTAGTGCGATTTATCGTTGTAATAAAGTTAAATATCGAGGAGAACAATGTGCCTCAGGTGTATATTTATATTATCCCGCAAATAGTGATGATATAGTTTTATACCGATCGGAATTGCTTCATACTTGCGATAGTATACAGTCCAAAACAACCGTTAAAATAAGCCGACATACTAAAACGGAGATTAATACCCTGTTCGAAAATGATCCAAAAGTAAAACCGAAAAAGATTTTAGAAATTCTGGCAAAAAAAGATTTACCAATTCCTAAAAAGCAACAGTTAAATAATTATTTGGGTTCTTTAAGAAAGTCAAAATTTGGTCCGAATTCGATAAGTCTTGGGGAGTTAGAAAAATTCTGCATCGACCACTCTCTAGTTCCAGAAAATGAAAATGAGGCTTTCATAATATCTCACCAAATGGATTACGGGGATCCCCTTCTTTTCGATTTTTTATGACAACAAAAAATTTAATCAGGCAATCGCAGAATGCTTGCCATGTTCATGCAGATGCCACATATAAGCTTATATGGCAAGGTTTTCCGCTATTGGTGTTCGGAACAACAGACAAGGCCAGATCATTTCACACTTTTGGAGTGGCAGTTTGTGCTAACGAGCAAACTGAGGATTTCATTTTTGCATTCAAAGCGCTAAGAACTGGTACAGAGAAAGTTTTGGGTGAAACCATTAATCCATCGATACTAATATGTGATGCTGCCCACGGTATACAAAATGGTTTCAAAAATGTAAAAATAAAAAATGGTCCGAACGTTACAATAAAGATGTGCTGGGCTCATATGAAGAAAAACGTAAGAAAAAAAGCTGATCAACTTGTGCGTCCAAAAGAAAACATACATACAATTTTGGAAGATATTGATTGTCTTCAATTAAGTAAAAGTCGAGAGATATTCGATAGAGCGTCCATCATGTTTCTTTCAAAATGGGAGGGGCAAAAAGACTTTTTACGTTATTTTGAAAGTGAATGGCTACAGATGAATCGAAACTGGTATGAAGGGGTTGACAAGAAAAGTCCAAGTACTAACAACGCCCTAGAGGCTTTTAACAGAGTTATCAAAGATGAAAATACTCTAAGAGAACGGCTTCCTCTATCTCGATTCTCTGTTATATTAAAGGAATACGTAACTTCGTGGTCTCAAAATTATTCATCGAAATTAAAAGAAGTGCACCTAAAGCCGCCAATTCACCTAGATTTGTGGACAAAATCTTATCAGTGGGTTAAAGCACAAAAACAGATAATTTCTAAAGCGACACCATCGGGCCATGTTTACATTATTCCTTCAAAAGATGCAACCGAGGTCAACCAGGACGACCTTAAAAAGTGTACTGATCTAGACTTCCATAGTTTTGACGAATATAAGAATGTAATGTTTAGTGTATGGACAATAACAATTCCTGACGACAAAGATGATTGGATTAATGGTGAATGTGATTGTCCGACTTATTTTAAAATGCTGATATGTAAACACATTGTGGGACTCGCCATACGGCTAAAACTTACCACACCACCTCCTGAAGCAAAATCAGTTCCAATTGGAGTGAAGAGACGTGCGTCGTGGGCGACCAGCCAAGTCTAAACGAGCTCTTTTAGTTCAGTAGGTAAGTCATAGGTGAATAATATTTCCCTGATAGATGTACATATGCCATTTTTTTATTTCAGATAATCTCATCATCCTCAAAGTACTTTGTGGCTAAAGTGTTTGTTCTTGCGAATCAGATTTAAGTTTTGTTTTGTTAGTAGATAACTACTAAATTAACAACTTTAAGTTCTTTGTTGCGAACATGTTGTTTTCAAAATAGATAGTTACCAGAAAATGTCTTTTTGTTTTTGAGTTCTCATTTTATTTTTTTGTACGACATATTTTATTAAATTAATGTTTCTTTTGTGCTCACTACTTTTTTTTTTATTTTGAATGAAAATATCGGTACCTACTCTTTGTTGGCTTTGAACTTTTTATGGATAAAATCATCATTTTTATTAAAGGGTAAGTATTTTTTCACCATCAATTTTTTAGTGAACATTCATTATTCATATTTATAGAGCATTTATTATATTTTACCAAATATTTATTAATTTAGGAAGCATTAGAATTTAGTACTGAGCATTCGTTAAATTAATCGAGCCTGTATTATTTTTTTAACGAATTTTTATTAATTTAAGTAACATTTGGATTTGGTACTGAGCATTCCTTACATGTATCCGAGCTTATATTATTTCTATTGAATATATATTAATTTAGGAAGCATATTAATTTGGTATGGAGCAATCATTTTATTTATCAAGTGTCTATTATTTTTATCGAACAGTTATTATTTTAACAAGCATGTGAATTTTATATCGAGCATTCGTTAAATTTATCGAGCGTCTATTATTTTTATCGAAGTTATTATTTTAACAAGCATATGAATTTTATATCGAGCATTCATTACATTATTCAAGCGTTTATTATTTTTATCGAATACTTAGTTTCTTGTCATGCATTTGGATAAATTAACTGGATAATGTAATGTGCGTTGGGAAAAAAATATCGAGCATTTAATTTGTTCCCTTATTTTAATCTCAAACAATTTATTTCTCATGTAAATTTACACAAATTTAATACAGTGCAAAACATTAGAAAAATACTTAGATTCTAGAAATATCAACATCTAAGACACATTAGGTCGGAAGAAAATTCAGTGAAATTAATATTAACTATACAAATAAAAACAAAACATCACATAGAAAAATAAAAAAAATTTTGGAAACGTGAATAAAATAATTAAACTAAATAACTGCTATTATACGGATCCTATTACATTTTATTGAATAAAAAAAAGCTTTATTATATTTTGAAATAATTTATTTTAATTATTTTTAAAAGTAACACTACCTTTAAACGTTCTGATTTGTAAAATAGAGCCGTCTGCGTCTGCGAGATGAAGGTTATATAGGTATCAGGATTTCCTACGCGTTAATTTTTAGTACTGCATAAACTCTTATTAATAGTTATTCAACAAATATTCAACAAATACCTCTAGTTATGATTCTTGGCTCGAGATGCAATAACACTCGTATAAGTATAAGTGTAGATTATTTTTTTTACAAAAGGCAGTTTATTCTTTTTACCGATTTTTTAAAATTGTTTGAGATATTGGAAGGCAAACTAACTTCTTGATAATTTCCACCGTAATAATGTTTCAACACTCTACAAACTATTAAAAAAAGGAGAATATAATGTTAGATTCTAAAACTTATTTTGTCCCATAAAATTGTTTCTAAAAATTTATAACTGCAACTTTTTTTTTCGCTTTAAAACAATCTTAAGGTAGTTTAGATATTTTGGCCTGTTTTTATATTTCACTTGGTTCCTAACCTAACTGTATGACAGGAATCATGATTCATTCTAAAAACAATTATTTGTGCTTTTAAATCGGATTTAAAAGTGTCTTTACTTATGAAAAAACAAATTAGCTTACCGGTGTAACGAAATTCCTTTTTTCCTTGTACTTTTAATACGCGAACGACCGCATGCCACCCAACTGACCATTTATTGTATTCATGACAACACAAACCACCAAAAATGTGTTTGTTACATTTTATAACACAAAACAGAACTTATCAATCAATTTTTATATTAATACGATGGGAATATTATTTATAAATTACTTAAAGTAAAGCAAACGCGACAGTTTGGCAATACACGTCAACAAATCAAAACGTAAATATCAGAAAAATAAGGCCCTAAAAATGATGTAGTTCTGTAAAAGCCTGCTAATTTAAAATAATGCATTCGGCTCTTTCCTGTTGTCTATTTATTCAAAGGCCAAAGGAGATGAAAATAT
Organism: Kuschelorhynchus macadamiae; assembly: GCA_030620095.1. Lineage (NCBI taxonomy): Eukaryota > Metazoa > Arthropoda > Insecta > Coleoptera > Curculionidae > Kuschelorhynchus > Kuschelorhynchus macadamiae. The sequence goes on from JAUTXW010002524.1 coordinate 26,571, forward strand.
TTAAAACGCCGTCAGCCAGGTTAAATGTTCGCGACTATTTCCCTGCAGGTGGTTTATTAAAACGACATTGATTCGACATTTCATGTGTTGAGAGTTTGATGTAATTTTTTGCCGTCAATTTAAAATTTATACAACATGGAACATTCTAGAACGTATCTATTATAAAATATAAAAAAATAGCGCGTCAGTAAATACAAGAAAGTCAAAAAATATGTATGGAAACAATTTATAGCTTTTTGTTCTGAACGAAAGTATGAAGATGACGTAGGATTTGGCAAAAATTTTAAAATATTGAGGTTACAAGTAGTTAACGATATTCAAGTTACAAGTAGTTAACGATAGTCAAATTTTTTCAAACCCGTTTCGTTTTTGAGTACTTTTTTTGATTACTACAAACAATTATCAAAAGACGTAAAATAAACTCTCTTTTGGCTTTTCATGCCTTTTTTTTTCTAAAAAATTCAAAAAACGTACTTTATATTTTTTGGATTAGTGCTTTTTTTTCATGTTAGCATCTTGACATCATGAAAAAACATCGAGAAAGCTTACTTTAATAAATTAATTATGGACACTTTTGTGACATACATAAGTGGATCGGTACCAGCAGGAGCGTGAACTCATCAGGTGATTGGTACCGGATTAGCACCAAGTTAGGCGCCATAGACATCATCGTTAAAGTCCTAACACAAACCTATCCTAATCTAACCTACAGCTGATCCTAATTCAGCGGACCACGCCCAAACCATACATGCTAAAGATACAGAAAAAAGTTTCACTTCTTCGAGCTTTTTAACTTTAGTTATTATAAAAAAGTTCGAAAACCTATTCTAACCTAACCTAAAGCTGACCCTAATTCAGTCGGCCACGCCCAAACCATAATTTTTTAAGATACAGAAAAAAGTTTCATTTTGACGAGATGTTTAAATTTAGTTATTACAAAAAAATGTAGAAACCCAATAGTTTTCCAGATAATTGCAAAAAAAAAAAAATTGAAAAGTTTGGCTCACGGTTCCGCAAAAACGAAAAAAGATACAAGCATGCTTATAGATAGGATGTAAAAGACACCCAAACATCTTATACAATAGATATTCTGAGCTTCGTAGATGAACGTTAAAGGTCAAAAATCAAATGGTCAAGGTCATATCTTTGAGATTTAAAATTGCTTACGTTTGCCGTAATTAACGCCCAAAACAACGTACGATCCCGTTTTTTTTTTTCGAAAATCGAAACTTTCAATGAGTTCTCCACTCCATTCATGTAGGAAAAAAAGCCGGTAAAAAAATTTCAAAAAAATAACAAAAAGAGTACCGTCTGAGGTATTGACCATCCTCTGAACCCGAATCCGCGATCCGTTGAGGACCTGTCGAAATGACAGCTGTCAAATTTTGACAGGAAAAGAAATAAATATCATTTTCGGTTTTCCCGGAAGATTCTACGTCTGGTTTCTGGTAACTTTATTGTTGACATATCCGCTCCTTTCATGGATACCAATTTTAATAAAAATGAAGAAAGAAACAAAATCATCAAAATCAGTGATTGTGTAAAAAAGTAAATAGTAACTACTAAATTCTGCGGCTCTGCCTTATAATGATTTTCTAAACCTAGTTTATTCATTCCACGAAAAAACGCCATGCCAGAGGGTTTGATAAAAAAAAAGATTTTTTAGATTTTTTCTTACGAGCTAGCCTGGAGAGGGATGAGGCTGTAAAGTGCATTACTAATTATTGTCAAATTGATTATGATAATAATTTTGGTAACAAAACTGAAAGAATCGAATATAACCCAATTCGCAAAAACAGCTCAAGGCGGAAGCAAAAAATGCATCGATTCCAAGTGGCTAGTTTCTAATAAAAAAAAATCCAGATGTCTGCCCAGTTCGACTTATATGGAAAATCCCGGTTGAACATTCAAAATAAAAAAATTACCAACCATTTTCTTCGTGCTTCTGCCAGTTCAAATCACTCATCAACAAGCTCCAGTAACCAACCCATTAGTGCCCATGACTTTTTTTAGGGAAAAAAATGAAAAACTACACAGATTGTTGGTTAGACATGTATTTTAAGTAAAACAAAATGGAGACATGTAACTCTATGACCTACCGTTACTTAGATTTATATATATGTACTCATATGGGTACAGGGTGGCCATTTTATGGTGACACAGTACCTTATTTAGAAAACGGTAATAGTTACGACAAAAAGTTACATACAAAAGTTGTTTGGATTCAATTAAATTTTTATTTTATTTCACTTTTGTTTATACAGGGTGTTTCGTTTTGACGTGACACATGTCAACTTTCTTAATTTAAATTAATCCTATATATTATTACATGTTTCGATTCTACTATTAACTTGGGAAAGTTTTTATAATAACATCTATATTTGAATTCTTTATCGTTTTTGAGTAAATTGAGTTTTAAGAATTTTTTTTAAAAAAACATATTAAAAAAAAAATTTTACCTATAAAACTTTAATGGAACTGACTAATATCCTAAACATACATTAATAAGGGTTCAATTCAACGAGTTTCCATGCTGGTCTTATCAATTATTATACAGGGTGTTAAAAATGGAGAGCAAAACAAACAGAACTTTAAATGTAAAAATCTCCTGTTTTTCAAATAGAATACCCTGTATATTTTTATTTCATCTGATTCAGCGTTCAATTACCTATCATTACTCATATATATGTCCTATACCTAAAATGAACAGTTTCGATTTTATTAGCCGTTTTCTGATTTATCCCGGAATTTTGCCAGTAAATGAGATCAGAAACTAAAAAAATCAAGATAGGCTTAGGAAATAACCTAATGCAATTGTTGACTTAAGTTGACATTTGCTCTGTTTGTCGTTTTAGTCAAATTTTTCCGGGTTGTGTAACGCAAAATTGATGATTGTTAAAAAATGGCTTTATATAGTTTAGATGAACGTTTGAAATTATACAACTGTTTCATAAAAAATATTAAAAGTCCAGGGTTAGCCCTTAGAGAATATTCGAGGGAATATCCTAATAATCGAGTTCCCTCCCGGACTATATTTTTTCGAATTGTGCGTGATTTGGAAAATGGTGTCCTTAAAAATCGTCCCAATTTTGTCCTCACTGAGGAAAAACAACTGGAGATTTTACTTTATTACGAGGAAGATGATGAAAGATCCCAAAGAGATGCTGACAGAGACATTGCAGGTGTCAGTAGAGGAAGTATTCAAAAAACACTGCAGTTGAATGGTTATCATCCTTATAAATTTCTTCCAACTCAATTATTATCACAATTAGACTTTAATGAAAGATTCACTTTTTGTTGTGATATTATGGACCGGCAGTTCGAAAAATGTGTTTTTTTCAAAAGTGCTTTGGACTGATGAGGCCTCATTTAATACGGCGTGTATTTTTAATCGAAAAAACACTCAAACTGTTCATTTTAGGTATTGGACATATATACGAGTAATGATAGGTAATTGAACGCTAAATCAGATGAAATAAAAATATACAGGGTGTTCCATTTGAAAAACAGGAGATTTTTACATTTAAAGTTCTGTTTGTTTTGCTTTCCATTTTTAACACCTTGTATATTAATTGGTAAGACCAGCATGGAAACTCGTTGAATTAAACCCTTACTAATGTATGTTTAGGATATTGGTCAGTTCCATTAAAGTTTTATAGGTAATTTTTTTTTTAAAATATGTTTTTTTTTTTTAAATTCTAAAAACTCAATTTACTCAAAAACGATAAAGAATTGAAATATAGATGTTATTATAAAAACTTTCGTAAATTAACAGTAGAATCGAAACATCTAATAATATATAGGATGTCCCATTAAAATTAAAAGAAAGCTGACATGTGTCACGTCAAAACGAAACACCCTGTATAAGCAAAAGTGAAATAAAATAAAAATCTAATTGAATCCAAACAACTTTTGTATTTAACTTTTTGTCGTAACTATTACCGTTTTCTAGATAAGGTACTGTATCACCATAAAATGGCCACCCTGTACAATGGGCACACAAACAAAAATAGTCTTATTAAACACAAGTCAATTTTCAAACTAGAAAACAGCAAAAACAATTTATGAATGATATTTGACAAAACCCTCCCGCTCCAAGCAAAGAGTCACCTTGCATTTTCTACATCCCCATCTAACTCGAAGATGACATTGTGTACATCGAAGTTGTTTTTCTAACTTTTCAGGAAAATGTCCACCTTCATGACGGTTTACATCATTGGAAGCATTCCCTACACATCTTTGTTTTAGAGTTATAATTTGAGATTTACCATAACATTTCACGTAAAATCTTACAATGGCTCTCTGGAATTCTAGTAAATCAACTCCCGGGTTTGATAGTTGATATAGCCTCCAAGCATTCACAACTGATACATTGACCATGTGTGTAAACAAGGACCACCACCATTTTTCCCACGAATATTGATTCTCGCCTCTCATATTTTTATTGTAGTTTTGAAAAAGATAGGGTTGTGGTATATCGACCTTTTCTTTTTGAACCGTTGACCACTTTTTTACTTTCCTGGCAGTCTCAGCTGCGTCGTAGTTTGTAGCCAGTGTTACTACATTATTATTTTTCCATCGCACAAACAAAATATTGGCCTCGCTCTAAGGACATTTTTTGGTTCGATTTTCTCTTACTGTACCCGTGGCGTGAAATCCCTTTTCTCTCAGAGTTTGGAGTAGATCGTAGCTGGTAAAGTAATTGTCAGAAAATACAATGTGGTCTGATGGCACCGCAACTCTCTCTAATAAACCCAATACAACTGAGGATCCTAAAGGTAATTTAGCTTCCTGAGTTTCTGGCTTATTTTTAGCACCGCAGTAAGTGTCAAATGAATAACAGTAACCAGTGGAACTCGTCAGCATCCAATCTTTGTAGCCGAATCTAGTAGGTTTTCCCTTTAGAAACTGCTTCGTCGAGTGGTGGCCGAAATATCTGACCATTGCTTCATTCATTGACAAGTCTTGGTGAAAAATAGCCCATTGAAGAAATCTTTGGTTTAGGAGAATCATAAGTGGTCTCAGTTTCGCCATTTTGTCGGCGATATCAAGGTTATTGTTATCTGCTAAATGTAGGTACTTTTTAATATCTTCAAATCTATTCCTAGATATGGCATTGGACACAAAACCTGCGGAAGTATCTTCTTCAAGGTCCCAGTAAAGGCGTTGTCTCGGCACTTTATGGTAACCACTAAACAAAAGTATGGCAATAAACAGTTTGATATCGGGTTGTGTAACGAAAAATTGATGGTCGTTTTTTTGGGAAGAGTAAAGGTTTGTTTGCATAACAATATTATTTATAACTTCGTCATCAAATAATGTTTCAAAAACTCGCACTGGATCAAGATGTTCTAACTCTCTCTTTACTACTTCTAAGCGATCTTGGGCCCCGGATGTTACTGGCATCGTTAGATCAATGGCGTCATTAGACCAATTTGGTTGACTGATCTGAGTTTTTAGTTTTTTATTCAATGGGGTGTCTAGGTCCTTTTTAAGTTTTTGTTGTAATTGCGCAAATGGCCTTTTATCGTCACTTTCGACAGATTCATATGGATGTATCTCCACATCTCCAGGAACATCGCGAGGAAACCTCTCAACCATGTCGGTGATTTCATCATCACCAATAAACTCTTCGTTAGTTTGTGTGTCAACATTGAGCGGAATTACAACAATGTCTGCACGAATGTCTGATGAAGAGATATAATCCAAAGCTCCCATAAAATGAAGAAGAGGGAATCTCTGCAAACTCGTCGAAATTCATATCCATAACACCCTGAAAATAATAATGTACTTTAGATATTATTAGGGGTTCGCGAGACCGAGACTGAATCAGTCTCGGTCTCGGTCTCGGAAAATGTTTACGGTCTCGGTCTCGATATCGGTCTCGATGCTTCGAGACCGAGACCTACTTAGTCTCGGTATCGGTCTCGAAAGTCTCGGTGGTCTTGAAAACTAAATTTTAAAAATAATAATTGTTCACCGAGATGTTTTTAGACAAAAGTACATAGAAGCCTACGTTCGAAACCCAGAGTTTTTCCAATCTTAAAAATTTAATGTAAAAAAAACCAATGTTTGAACATTTCAGTAAAGTAGAAAAAATGTAGGTATATTTATATAAAAAATTATTCCAAAAATCTGTAATTCGAAATGATGTTGCCAACAAATGGAATCAGTAAATGAAGATATACAGACAATAGTAGGTGTATCAAAATAAATATCACATATCCCTTGTTCTTTGGACATCAACAGAAAGGCCACACATCACTAGATACAATACAATACATCAAGAGATAGAAATGGAATAAGATATATTAAACACAAAATAAGGACACACTGTATAATGCTGCCGAACTCATGCAAGCAACGTGCTGGGCATTCTAGAGACAGACGTTATAATTCAATAGGTAGAAAACGATCGATAGCCAAGTAAAGCACCCTTAGGTATTCTGTAAACTTTGCTATTTTGATCCAAACTTTTATTACTTTGATGCGTATTTAGTTCTTTAACTAGGACCGTTCTTAGGGGTCTGCACGTTGTGCTTGCACAAAGGCGGCTATGGTTCATAATACCACTTGTGAATCAACTGTTTTTGTAATTCGAAATGATGTTGCCAACAAATGGAATCAGTAAATGAAGATATACAGACAATAGTAGGTGCATCAAAATAAATATCACATATCCCTTGTTCTTTGGACATCAACAGAAAGGCCACACATCACTAGATACAATACAATACATCAAGAGATAGAAATGGAATAAGATATATTAAACACAAAATAAGGACACACTGTATAATGCTGCCGAACTCATGCAAGCAACGTGCTGGGCATTCTAGAGACAGACGTTATAATTCAATAGGTAGAAAACGATCGATAGCCAAGTAAAGCACCCTTAGGTATTCTGTAATCTTTGCTATTTTGATCCAAACTTTTATTACTTTGATGCGTATTTAGTTCTTTAACTAGGACCGTTCTTAGGGGTCTGCACGTTGTGCTTGCACAAAGGCGGCTATGGTTCATAATACCACTTGTGAATCAACTATTTTTGTTCTTTGGTAAATTAACTATAAATTTTAAAAGTGGAGTAGATTTGAAAAGTAAATTTATTCATTAAACAAATATCTACTTGTTCAATTTTTCGCCTGAAAGATCAATCAATAGCCTTTTTTGAGAAAATGTACAGGGATAAATATTATATTGTGCCTGCTGAATCACCAAGAATATCAAGTTCCTCAAGCGATGATAACTATAACATCGATTATACATATTTGAAAAAAAAAGTGATTCCGAAAATTGGAGAAATGAAATAATAGAATATTTGCAATTAAAGCGCGCTCCAAAGGGTACAGATATTTTAGGATGGTGGAAAGCACACGATAAACAATTTCCAAATTTAGCTAAAATGTAGCAGTACAGCGTTTATTTTCACAAGCAGGGTTAATTAATACAAAACTAAGAAGCATGTTAAATGAAACTTCAAACAAATGCTTATTATGTATTTATTCATGGAATAAAAGTAACTTGAAAAATGAAATTATAAAATATTAGTTGTATTTTTAGGTTTATTATGTAGGTTGAAATAAAATCTAAAAATATGCTTATAATGTTTAGAAATTTAAATTTAAAAAATATTATTAGAACAGTTCATTATTTTTTAAGCGTAATAGTTGAATTAGCTTTATTGATCATCTATTTAAAATCCTAAGCCAAATTCTACTTTGTGTTGTGTTTGTTGAAAATCTTGTCTGTATGTATATGTATTATTTTTGTTATACACATATAGTTAAAAATTTTATATCGAAGAAAATGTTAAGAAAAATTTTCACTGTTTTTTTTAAGAATTTTTTTTTGCCGTATCTATACTATATAAAAATATGATATTGCGATGTTTTTAGTTGTTACAGTCTATTAGTTATTAATTATTGGACTAAAAAACTAAAAATTTTTGGATTTTAGTTACTTTTAATAATTAAACATAAAACCAATTATAAATTTATAAAGATCATAATATCAAAATCCTATATAGTATAGTTGTGATAAAGTGTCTCTCTCTGAGAACAGGGTAGCAATTTACTGATTTCGACATGTGAACTAGAATTTCTAAATTTGGGAAATTCTCTTTTTATGGTTATTTATATCGTTTTTTAAATGACTATTTCACTAGTGTCATTGTTATAAGAACATATACCATGCTAGTATAATATAATTGATTATAGAAAAATTATTTTTTGCATCAATTAATTTGCCCCCAAATATATATTTTTTGAATCATTTTGTCAAAACAAATAATTTACGAACATTAGTTATTTTGCTACTTCACTTTGAGATCGGGACCGAGAGTCTCGATAGGTAAGTCTCGGTATCGGTCTCGAACCCCAAGTCTCGGCCTCGGTCTCGAAATACTTTTTCAAGTCTCGGTCTCGTTTCGAGACCGAGACCGACACCGAGAACGAGACTAGTCTCGTGAACCCCTAGATATTATCAAAAAAAAAAAGAAGAAAACAAAAAAAGGTAGATTTTTTGTCGCAAAAATTCTAATTCATGCTATAATACATAAGTTAGACATTTTCATATTTTTCCCATTATGGCCCATTGTACTCAAACGAGTACACCTTACTATGGACGCCATTTTATCGAAGTGTACGAACATTATTTTGATTCACTGTTTACATATGACAATTTTGGAGTTTAGTAAATAATAAAATTACTAGAATAAGTCTTTTGCAAAATAAGTTAAAAAAATATAAACATAACTTACCTTTTAGGTCGGATTTGCGAAACCGGTTTGACTCTCGAAAGTATTTGTTTTGTTTTCACGAACACACGCTACGCGCGAATGGCAATTCTATTATACACTGAATAAGGAAACGCCTTTAAGAGTTCGTGTCGCTTGCGAAGTTTTCGATATTCTCCACTAGAGGCTAGTACTATGAAAAATTATCAGCTGTACTCATTTGAGTACAATGGGAATGAATGGGTTAAACTCTAGCTACAACAAATCTACAGGCAAAATATTCGACAAGTTCTTATACCCATTGGTGAGGTATGGAGAATAGCAAAAAAGTTTTCCTGTTATGTTAACAACATACTAAAATATAAATAAAGTTTGACAGAACTCAAAATACGTTTAATTTGTGCATTGTCCCTTCCAGTTAAACTAAAAATGGACTCTGTGTATGTATTTAATTAACTTTAAAAATGTTTATTGATCGCGTTATGATTGAGCATAAATGCTGGAATCCCTACTCGCAAAAGACAATATCTGAAGCGTTTGTGATCGGGAACAAACCCTTGTAAGGTCCTTAGGTTTAGGTTTAACGTCATTATAAGGGCGAACGGACAGCTTCTCTCCGAGATACAATTACGCGTTATCTGCATATCAAAGGCTACTTAACGTCATCTAAGGATAATTAGTTTTCAATCATTCAATCAGAACTCGAGAGGAACATGCACTACACGAAAAGTGATTTGTTCCATCGGGAGAACTTAAAGCTGAAGACCTTGGATTGGAGAAAATTACCATTACTGGCGTTCTAGAAAATAGATTAAATAAAAAAAACATGTGATTTATAATACCCCTAACTTAAGCCGCAGTAAAATTTTTCTTTTATGCAAAAACGTATAACGTAACCCAAAAAGTAGTAAAAATCATTTGACTTTATTTTAAATCATTCACAACGTTTCAATAGGTATTATCATTTTGAGGTATCAACATCACGTTTGGGGTACGCGCTCTCATAGCTTCCCTGCTTTTCACATTCTATCGACCAATGTTTGGTGGGGATGGCCTTTGTCTAAGCACGTGGCCAATGTTGACGTATATCGTTAATCGCGAAAAAATCACCATTCCAGGTTTTTACAGATGGAAAAACATGTTATTCCATTTTTGTCGGGTCGGTTGGCCTGTTCTCGGTATAGCTAAAAATCGACTTACTCGATTTACTTTAATTTTGTTTAATTTTCTACAAAAATTAAATCTGATACAAAAATAAACTCGTAAAATATTGGTATGAATTTAATATGGCGGAACAAAGTGACGGCCTATTAAAATATTTGATATAGAAAAATGAAGAAATGGGTCATGCTTTACTTTCCTTGACAAAAGGACGGATTCTTGCATGTAATTTATTGTATATATATTGCAAGGGCGTGCAGACATGGAAGCAAGGGAAGCAGTGCTTCCCCAAAACAAATTACAAAACATCTTCTAAAATGTAATTTTTGAAATAGAAAACCATTAATTTAGTTTATATTAAAAATGCTAAAGTATTATCTTAATTATCAAGCCCCATAAATGCGGCCTTGACTCCGACCGAGCCACAAAATCGAATAGAACCTATGCGGGCCGCTAGCTTCTCTGCAGCCAAGTCCTGTATGCTTGACTTCCTGTGAATCGAGCCAGAGGTTATTGAACTTTCCACCGGCTGTTTGCAATTTTTGCATTTGAGTCGCGTGCTTTAAGTGGGGGCGGAAGCTATCGTTGGAGTAGGTTCTTTTTTTGAACGGCTATCCGTGTGTTTTGTGTGATACGTACGTCGCACAGTGCTTCGAGTAGTAGAGATTATTGGACAAAAATAATACCACTTACCTCTGGCGGTCATAATACAATTTCTGACAAAATTGTTATTTTTTTACTTAGGCGAAAACATTTTGCACATAATTTTCTAAGTTAATCACATACAGGGTGTCCAGAAAAACTTACAACTAAGATTTGTAACATTGACATAGAGGGTCAAAAAGAAAAATGTGCGTTTATACGCCATTGTAACTTGTTTTTATTATAAAACACAAAATTAAAATTTAACAAACACTATTTAAACTACACTAACACTTAATTACTAAAATTTTTAAACATAAAATAAATAACAAACGTTAAACTCAGAGCTAATTATTAGTCCGAATCGCTTTCATTGCTTAATATTTCAGAAACATTGAATTCCAAATTTAAATCTTCTGAAACAACTAAATCATTTTTTTTAGATATTTATTAATTTCATTGTTATATTTGCTAGTTTTCTGTTTCATAACTTTTCGGTTTATTGATAGTAAGGGCTCTGATGTCAGTAATAATATGTTCATCAAATCTTTGTTACAATTAGTTCGTGATGATTTGCGGGTGTGAGATAATCGGTTTTTCCTAACTTCCTTGTGCCTTGCTTCTAAGGCGTCTTCTGACAGTTGTCCAATAGGTAAGTCGAAAGCACTTATTATCTCACACCCATGAATCAAGACTTTGTGGACAGTTGCAGGCATATAATACCAACTGTAAGAATTTATATACAAATTACGAGTTTCCTGTAACAAACTCCGAAACTTTTCTAATTCAACATGGTACCCGCTAGCCAATATCCTAAGTATCAACGAAAACTTAACAATAAGTTCCTTGTCGATACTTGTTATCTCCGAGCTGAGATCGGGATTAAAAAAAAAACGCCTTGCGGTGTTTCCATCATTTGTGGAGCCATATCCCGGTTTTGGCTTATCCACAATCAGTCCCATCTTCGATTTAAATTCTGACTGGATACGTTTTTTATTATTTTCTACTATTTTTTTATTTTCATTTCCTTCAACCCGCCATACTTTTATTGGGAGTCTATACGTAATATGCAAAAGGCACTCAAAAAAACGTATCAGGCAGTGAAGTGTGGATAAGCCAAAACGAAAGTTTTCCCTATTTACAGACCGATTGACAACGTTTTCGTGGTTCATTTGCTTTGGGGTGGCTCCACAAATGATGCACTTGGATGCTGAGTTGGTGACGGAAAGAATATTAGTTACACTACCGTCCATCATAGTGAAAATTAATTCGAAAGTTATATTATAAGTTTGATTGTGCATATTTATTGTCGATACTTCCAGCAAATTGATATTTTTTATCATTTTTTGCTCTTCCAATGGCACTAACTCAGCATTTTCCTTAGCAAAAATAAACTTTATTGGTCGACAAAACAAGGTCGAGGAACTTGTCATATTTACCCATACATCCTCATTTGTGCAAGTATTAATCAATTTTAATGGCACTAGTGCAATTAGAAAGATATATTCATCCATATGTTGGTCATTACTGAACTTCTGCTTATATGTGCTATGCCCACTACTGCCATCAAAGCCCCACTTACAAATTAATTTTAATTCTTTCCCACTCGGTACGCTTGAAACATTTAGAATACTTTCTGCGGTTTTATCTAAAAGATCTTGTAAATTTACTTCAGAACTGACTTCATCAGTATTAATTTGAGACGGCAAAAGTGCTTTTTTTGCAATGTTTAAAGCGTACAAACTTGGAAAGCAATCCTTGTGCAAAGCATTAACTACTGACCTTAAAGTTAAGTATTTGCTTTCGGATAAGTCTAGGTCCAAGCACAGGGCTAAAGCCTGATGTGGTGTCAAAACCTTATCTAAGGAATCTTGATTATTAGAGCTACCAGCCAAATTAGCAGCAGAGTTAAGCTCAGCTTGAGATCTGCTTTGTATTAAATCTAAGACGCGTCTTTTTTTTTTGTTTTTGTAGAAGCTTCCTCAAAATGATGGGTCTTCCTCGAGATTGACTTGATCGTGGTTGCAACGCCAACGGTTGTAATGGTTGCACTTGAGGTCTTTTAAAAGCCACAAAATCTTTTGATGTGGCTACCGGTTTGCTTAGCCAACTTTTGTTGCGCTTTATAAATCTTTCTCGAGTTCTAGAGCTTTCCTGCCACAGTTTAGTCATTTTCATGCAAAAAATTCTACCCATCTTTGAAATTCGTGCCGATAATTCTTCCGAACAATCTGTTAAATCAAGTATTTCACATATTTTGTTAAATGTGTTTTGCTGGCGAAGAACTATGTGAACTAGTTATCCAAACATCTACCAGATCAGCGTTTTTGATATAAATACACTCTGAAATAAAATATCTGAAATTACCTGTGGTGGCAGGTAAGGGCAGAATATCGATACAAAATCTGAAACCTTATATTTTCTCCTACTTAACTAAAACAGTATCAGAAAGAGATATTTAGAGATATTTTGTAAACCTTTACCAAAGTTTTCAAATATAGTTGTGTTAAAAACTAATCTGTTATTGCTAATTAAAATATCAGGTAAAATCGTACATTTGGACTCAACAATTAAATATATAGTTAAAATTTAATAAACCTACCTGGAGCTTGACAATCCATAGCGATTTTCTTTTTAGAGTGAACAGTTTCAACAATAACTCGTTAATGAAAACTTCGTTCTGAACGCAAGCAAATTATTGTTAAACTGACAGCTAGGCGTTGATCGAAATTCATTTGTCTCTACAGTGCTAATCAAGGATGACCTGATTTAAATAAACTTTGTAATGCGTGTTTTGGATACTTATACTTATATTGATGTTATAAAAATATAAATAATTATTACTTTGTTTTGTGATTATTGTCCATTGCTCAAAGCACTGTGCGTCGCGTCGTGCATGGTGCAATATGGAAGACAATAATACGGACGTGGATATGCTAATACCGTCAACTTCGGCTGTCGGTAATAATGTTGAAAATGTTGGAGAATTTAGTAAGAAGAGTGTGTGTGAATGTGTGGTGTGTGTCTTAATAATAAAGGGATTTTCAACATTAAACTTCGCTGATAAGCTTCAAATAATTTTCAAAGGAAGGGCAAAACCGCCAATGAAAAATTTAATCACAAAAATGAAAAACTGTATTAGACATTTTTATCCGAAAAAACAATACGAACAATTTAAATGGCTAACAGGGTGTGAAAATATAAGTAACTTATTTTGTTGGCCATGTTTACTTTTCGAAAATGAAAAAGGTCTCTGGAATAAAACTGGTTTTTCCGATTTAAACAATTTCGATAAAGCTGTAAAAAGACACATTATGTCCAAAGCGCATTTGCAGGCCGTCATAAAAGAAAAAGTCTTCGGCAAAACCAGAATTGAACACGCAATTAATAAACAGTTGGAAATTAGTCACCGCCAACACAATGAACTAGTCGATAAAAATAGGCAAATATTAAGAAGGTTTATCGATGTTGTTTGTTTTCTCGGACAGCACGAATTGGGATTTAGAGGTCATGACGAAACAAGGGTTTCTTCAAATAGAGGAAATTTTTGAAGATTTACTTAGTTTAATGGCTAAATATGATGATTGCTTAAAAAATCATTTAGAGCAGTCTAGCGTTTTTCGCGGAATTAATTTCCGCTGTTGCAACCATTATTCTAAAAAGAATTAAGCAGGAGATGGGCGAGGCGCGGTTCATTGCTATTGTTCTGAACGAAACAACAGATATCACAAACTTTAGCCAATTTATCTATAGTAATACGCTACGTTAAAACAGACGGAAGTATTCAAGAGCGATTTTTAGGTTTTAAGAATATATCCGAAAATCGTAGTTGCTCAAAGCTGTGATGGAGCTGCAGTGATGGCAGGACAATTAGGGGGTCTGCAAGCTAAAGTTCGAGAAACTTTCCCAAGTGCTGTTTTTGTCCATTGTTTTGCTCATAAATTAAATTTAGTTTTATCCCAGTCCATCAATCACATTAAAGAGTGTAAAGTATTTTTCGTTACTTTAAGTGGCATGGCTGCTTTTTTTTCCAAGTCAACAAAACGTACACAAGCTTTGGACTCTATTATCCATAACCGATTGCCCAAAGTAATTCCTACTAGGTGGAACTATAATGGAAGACTTGTGTTAACAGTATCTGAAAATCGCGAATCACTGATTGAACTATTTGAGAATATAATAGAAAATAATGAAACGTGGGACTCAGAAGCAATAAATAGTTCGAAGGGGTTTTTGGACTATTTGAAACGAGATTTTAATTTTAATTATTATATTTCCATTCTCGGACAATGTTTTTAATATATTACAAACTAAAACAAATGATATTGCTTTTTGCCTAAAAAAAGTGGATGATTTTAAGTCCATGTTAAGCCAAAAAAGAGATGACTTTGACCTATTTTGGGAGAAAACGATGACGTTAAATGTAGAGCCACAAGCCAAGCGTCTTCGAACAGACAAGGTAGGAGATGTTAAAACATCATACAGACGACTCTTATGAAAAAATCGATTAAATTCAGCAACAAATAAAGTATAGATTTAACGTTTTAAATGATTTTAAATTCCTCAAGCTCTGCAATTTTGATGCATTTAAAGGAAAAACTTTTCCAGAAGATGCGTTTAAATCTCTTATTCTTCATTATGGCCAGTTCTTCGACCGAGTGTTAATGCGATCTGAACTAAAAGTGACTTACGAAACTGATGACATTAGCGCAAAAAATAACGCTAAGGAACTAATGCAATTTTTAAAATACAAGGAGCTGGAAGATGCCTACACCGAAGTGTCGAAATTGTTTGAATTAGTATTGACAATACCTGCCACAAGTTTATCAGTAGAACGCAATTTTTCAACACTTAAGCGTATAAAAAATTTCGTGAGAAATTCAACGGGCCAGGAGAGACTTTCGCATACATCGCTGTTGTCCATTGAAAATAAACTTCTCCAAAATATGTCGGAGCATCGACGTTTTTATGATGACGTCATTGTCGAATTTGCAAAAAATGATCAAAGAATCGAATTACATTACAAATAGGTAAGTTTCTAAAAATTGCTTATCTTTCTTAAAATTTCACCGCTATATATATATATATATATATATATATATATATATATATATATATATATATATATATATATATATACAGTGTAAAAAAAAGTATGGACTATTGGTATTTTAGTTTATCACATTCTGATAACATTTATTTGTTTTTTATTGACATCTGTCAAACAATTTGACGTAATCGACATTTTTTTTTAAATGGTAACATATGGCATATGATACATCATTTGAAAGCTCTTATTTCGCTTAGTATGTTCCTAGATTTTAGTGTGATTCCATTGTGCCATTTCAAAATTGCGACCGTTCAATTGTGCGTGGAACAAAAGTATGGGCTACCCCTAATAATTTGGTAGTATTCAGGTTTTATAGAAAATGCTCAAACACGGTAATTTAGTTTTTTAGTTTCCCACATTCTGATGAAATGTACTAGTTTTTTTTTTGTTAATATTTGTCGAAAATATGACGTAATCGGCATTTTTTTAATTGCAACATATGGCATGTGAACATCATTTGAAAGTTCTTGTTTCACTCAGTATGTTCCTAGATTTTAGTCCTATTCGGTCGTGCCGTTTAAAAATGGCGCTTGATTAATTAATTGACATTTGTCATATTTTAGACACATGTCAATAAAAAAACAAATACATTTTATCAGAATGTGGGAAACTAAAAAACTAAATTATTGTATCCGAGCATTTTCCATAATATCAAATTATTAAGAGTCCATACTGAGCGAAACAGGAGCTTTCGAATGATGTATCACATGCTATATGTTACCATTTAAAAAAAATTGTCGATTACGTCATATTTTTGACAGATGTCAATAAAAAAAACAAATCAATTTTATCAGAATGTGGGAAACTAAAAAACTAAATTAACGTGTTCAAGCATTGTCCATAAAACCTACAGACTACCAAATTATTAGGGGTAGTCCATACACTTTTTCCACACTATATATATATATATATATATATATATATATATATATATATATATATATATATATATATATATATATATATATATATAATATTCCACCGCTTCGATACTCCAGTGTACCATTTCTTAAATTTTGTTTTTGCTCTTTATTAATTTATTATTAAATTAATATTTAAATATTTTTTATTTTTTGGACATTTAATAATGTATAAAAAAATAGTTATGATTTCTATTAATTTCGTTTATAAAAAGGTTTTTATTTGAGAAAATGGCAAATTACCGACTTATTAAACATTTAATTAGACTGCAATTTTGTTTTGCTATATATGATTGATAAAATTTTGCCAGTTCTTCTTTGTCTCACACTTGATTTTTGTGCAAAATTCCACCTCATTTCGATTTTATTTGATAGTTTCTTGATACTGAGATTTTAAACATTTCATTTTGTTCCACCAGCCATTATTCTCATCAAAATTTTACCCAAAGTCATACACAGCACACTTGATTTCTTTCTGAACTTTAAAATCAATCTATCAAGTAGTTTTTCAGACCAGGTTTTTAAACATTTAATTCGGACGCCTTTTTGAATTTGTATCAAAATTTTTACCAACTCAACCCTATATAATAAATTTTTGAGTAAAATTTGAAAATAATCGATGAACTAGTTTTTTCCATTGGTTTTTATAACATTTTATTAGGTCGCCATTTTGGATTTGTAGCAGATTTTACCAGTTGATGGTCATTTCACACCTAATTTTTCTGCAAATTTTTTTTTTTTTTAAATACATTCGAAGACACGTTAATTAATATTTCCTCCTCATATGAAAACATTTTTTGCATAGGCAATTTTAACACGGATATCTTTAATTATGAAAGCCCTTTGACAAGGCAGCTTTTGCAAACTGTGGAACCCTTTAATTTAGAACAAATTATTTTAAAACCGACTAGAATTACCAATAGAACTCAGTCTTATTTTCACGAATTGCGATAAAGTTGTGAATAAAGGTGTTGTTGATTGCCAGTTTTCTGACCATTGCTCAGTTTCTTGTCAGATTAACTATTCTTGCGACCCTAAACCACCTAATAAAATACTATATAGATCACTAAAAAACATTGATATAAATTTGTTTCAAAGGGACCTGGAAGTAATAACATTTAATGAGATATATAATATTGAAAATATTGACGAAAAGATAAACTTTTTAAATAATAGTATATTGGCCTTATTTAATAAGCATGCACCTATTAAGCACCTTACTGAACGCAATAAACCTCTCCAGCCATGGATCACAGAAAATATTAAACGCATGCAGAAATTAAGAGATAAAGCCTTTCGTGATTTTAAATCTAGTAAACTGCCTAGCAAATGGGATTATTATAAACAGTTAAGGAATTTAACAAATAAATCAATTACATTAGAGAAAAAAGCTTATTATAGGCATACCTTTCAAAATAGTTCCATAAAAGATAAGTGGAAAGAGCTTAATAAACTGAGGCCAGTAAACACAAAGGAAATTCAGAAGGTATTTAAAGATACAAATAAATTTAATTCATTTTTTATAAATTCAACCAAAACAAATAATTCGGTAAATAACGATCTACTAAATTTTTACTTAAATAACACTAAAAATAATCTGATTTCCTTGTTAACTTTTAATACTGTAACGGACAATGATATTCTTCAAATTATAATGAAAATTAAAAGTAAAGCTGTGGGCACAGATGATATTAATATAACTTTAATCTCCCTGTGCTGCCCTCATATTATTAGTTTTATAACACACATTGTTAATGAATGTATTCTTCATGAGTATTTTCCTGACATTTGGAAAAAAGCTATTGTCACACCCCTTCCCAAAGTTAGTTCTCCGAAGGATTTAACACAATTTCGTTCAATAAGCATACTTCCAACGTTTTCAAAAATTTTAGAAAGAGTGCTGGAAACTCAAATACGCATACATGTTAATCTAAATAATATTTTACCAACGAAACAATCCGGATTTCGCCCTAAACATAGTTGCGCGACGGCAATGGCGGACGTTACTGACGATATCTTTTCCGCTCCAGACTATAACGAAATCACAGCATTACTTTTACTGGATTTTAGTAAAGCATTCGATTTTTTAAATCATAAAATATTAATTTCTATGTTACACTATATAGGGTTTTCGGTAAATGCGTCAAACATTATTAAATCATTTCTCTCCAATAGATTTCAACGTGTAAAAATTGATCAAAATTATTCAGATTTTCTTAAAGTTGATTCTGGGGTTCCTCAAGGCAGCATTTTAGGACCTCTTTTATTTAGTATCTATACATGCACTTTCCATGCACACTTTAAATACTGTCAGTACCATCTGTACGCCGACGATACCCAGCTGTATTTATCTTTTAAACCTTCTGACTATAATCAAGCCATTATTAAAATTAACTTCGATTTAGACCAATTGCTTAAATTATCCTTTAAACACATGCTAAATTTGAATCCGTCTGAATTGAAGTCGGTTGTTCTCTTATTTGGTAATAAAAATATTCTTAATGAAATAAAGCCAGATATGGCTATAAGCATAGAAAATCAACGTTTAAATGTAGTTGAAAGCGCAAAAAGTTTAGATCTTGTTTTAGATTCACATCTTCGTTTTAGTTCTTATATTTCTCACATTCTTAAAAAACCATACTGCTCTCTGAAATCATTGTTTCCGCACAGACACTACCTTGATCAATCCACTAAAAAGGAGCTCTGTGATTCATTAATATTATCACATTTTAATCATTGCGATCATATATATGGTCCATATTTGGATAGTTATGACTTACGAAGAGTTCAAAAGTGTGCAGAACAGCTGTATTCGATTTATCTTTGGTATTAAGAGAGAGACAGGGTAACCCACAAACTTAAAGAAATTTCATGGCAAGATGTATAACCGACGTAAGCTCCATGCCTTTTGCTTTTATTATAAATTACTTAA
>JAUTXW010002525.1:0-45798 GCA_030620095.1 Kuschelorhynchus macadamiae
ATTTACTTAATTGGCAAAAAAAAAAAGGAATCCTGGTAAGAGCGCTATATCCACAATAATATGAAGTTAATCACACACTATCTTGGCCAGGGGGAGCACATGGGCTTTTCACGTTTGCAATAAAAATATACTTTATGGACAAATACGACGTAAGAAAACATACAACTGAATATTACTTGTGACGGAAGGTAGCCACTGCGGTATACCGAATCAAGACTGTGCGATTCCGCGTCTAAAGCTACATTTACATTAAGTTCAAAGTCCAAGTTGAAATTGACATTTCGTAAAAGTGCATTTTACATTTGGAATTATTCCTGAATAGCTGATCCCTATATTTATTTATAATTATTTTCTAAGATATTAATGTAAAATTCACTGAATTGCAGCAAGAAGATTGTTTAGTATCTTTTTTTTAAGCTCTTTACTTCTGGTTTTAGGCGTTTATGTCTACCCTAGCCTTGGCTATGCCTCCAGAATTAAGTCAAAAAATATTCAATTAAAGGTTTTTTCATTACAGTGTCGAAAAAAAAATTTTATTCTTTAAATAGTTGGACATGTAAAAATGTCAGAAATTTTGTTAACTAAAATAAAAATGATAACCTAAAAATTTGACATTTCTTGAACTTCTGCTTGCCATCCGCAAGCTTCTTGCGTCAATCCGAAGTCAACTTTAAATGGCACGAATTTTGTCTAATGTAGGTGACACCACTATTGTCATTTGCAAAACAAGCCAATTTCATAACAAACTCGAGTTGAAATTGAATGTAAATGTAGCTTAACACTTGAAACACAATGGAACTCCCATAAACGTTTAACGTAAAAACTAACCTACAAAAGTGAAACTTAAAAAAAGGAAGTACACATTTATGGTACAAAAATGGGTGATCATTTTGACGTTGTAACTAAATATAACCGTATATAACCTATATTTTAAAAAAATGTGTAACTAAACACAGAAAAACACATTAAAAAATAAAGTTTGACTTAAATGGACGGAAACGAATGACGTAAATTGCATTGTGTTCCGCGCTTTACTCCTATGAATAAGGCCATTATGCTTTTTGACAGGTACGATGACTAGTATGGATAACGGTTTTTTAGCTTAGTTTTGTGAGGTAGTGAAGAAGCCAGATAAAATTGTATTAGATACGTTTTTTTCTGTCTTATGTCTATCAAACTTTTGTTGTTTTGATCTAATTTTAACAAAATGTAGTGTGCCAAACAGTTTAAAATCATATTAATTTGTATTTGACAGGTTTATTAATTAAAAGGCGCCAAAAAGTGTTACTAAACGCTTTTTTTAGTCCTTATACCTACGAGTTACACCATCTTTTAATTTTTCTGCTTTACAAAGTATACTTACGAGTATTATGAGCTACAATTTACAACCAATGAGAAATATAGAACATTCCTCTCCTCTACCCCCGCAGACAATTATTCTGGCTACGCAAGTGCATACATAAATATATTGCGAAATAGCGATTTATTTTTACAAACATATTGACAGATATAATTAAAATAGATATCTGTATCAGAGTCATTTTAGTTGAAACAGACAGATGATTGAAATATGCTTCTCTTTTTTAAACGCAATTTAATATCAAGTTACCATACTGAAACGCATTTAATCAGACCCTGCCATCGCTTCCTTTCGCAGCTCGGTCATGTGTTCTAGACGTCTAGGACAACCTTCCGTCAGACAGGGACCTACTTTGTCGGTTCCTTCTCCTTCTGGCTCACGGTGATGAGCAGTTTGAGTAAGTCTGCGCCTAGTTATCCGCAAACCCGTAAAAGTTGTAAACAAAAAACGCGCATGTGCCGGTTCGTAGTATTCAATAACGACGGGGCGAAACAGTAAAACACTATCGGCGCGGTGTTGCCAATGTCGCTAGAAAATCCCGCTATTCTGACTAACATTTAATGTTCACCGGAAATTAAATATGGTCAAAATAAACTGGCATTTTTTAAATTGTAATATTTTAATATTCGATCCTGGAAATATGTTTTTTTCTCGAATAAGTTTCTGGAAATTGAAGGGGGTATTAGAGGATAATCCAATATTATTTTTAAAAGAAATGTCATACATTCTGCTATTGTGCAGTCATATTCATTCATCTTATCGTTATCAGTTCAAACAGGACCGTAACCAAGTCCTTGCTAGCCAACAGGGATTTTGTTTTTAAACTAGGGAGTTTTTATTTAATAGTGCGGATAAAATGTTCTTATACTCTAAGTGGAACTATAAATAAAGTGGCCATCCGGTCTGCATTTTGGGGAAGCTATTATATAGAATCAACAAACATTATTTCTCACTCGGATTTATTTTTAATATAATACATGGTTACTGGAAAAAAAAGCTTACGAATTTTGCGTTTTCGTTTGCTTGTATCTAGCTCTTGATGATTTGTTTTAACCTGTTATTCAAACTATAACACTCTGAACATTATATTAAAATGAATTGCCTGCATATACAGTGTGTTTATTTAAGCATCCTCGCATCCACTAAGCCTTTTTCAATTCCTTCGTAAAAGTATTGTAATAGTGAAAAAATCACCCTCCGAGATTTTTGCAGATCTTCACGTTTCAGGATTCCTAGATGCCGAAAAACATGTTTTTTCAATTCCGTCGGTCTGTCTGTCTGTCTGTTCGCGGCATAGCTAAAAGATGACTTACCCGATTGACTTCAAATTTTGGTCAAAAATTAAGGGTCATATGAAGACGCCCTGGTAATATTTTGGCAAGAATCCAATATAGCGGCCTAGTGAAATATTAAAAAAATTATTATTAAAAAACTACTTATCCAATCAAAGTATTATGTTGGAATGGCGGCATAATAAAACATTTAAAAACTCAGCCTGAAAAAACTACTTAATGGATTGATTTCAAATTGTGTGCCATAACTAATTGTGGTATAGGGATCAACTAGTAAAACTATGTTCCTAATTAAAGGTGGCGGAACAAAATGGTGGCCCAATAAAATCTATGTAATCGTGAAAAAATTACCCTCTTTATCAATTCCGTCGAATTGTCTATCGGCCTATCGGTCTGTCTGTCTGTCAGTTCGCGGCATTGCTTAAATACATACTAGATTGACTTCAAATTTTAATCAAAAATTAAGTGTCATATAAGGATGACCTGGTAATATTTTGGTAAAAATGCAATATGTTAAAAAAATATTACTAAAAAAACTAGTTTCAATTTTCCTCAAATTTTGCACAAAAATCAAGTGTTACATAGGAATGAACTTGTAACATTTTGACATGAATCCAAGATAGCAAAACGAAATAGAGGCCTACTAAAATATTTAAAATCATCCTGAAAATACTACTTATTGAATTGATTTTAATTTTTGCCCTGCTGGTAAAGTTGTGGTGCGAATTTAAGATGGCGAAGCAAAATGGCGGCCAAATAATTTTTTTAAAAAATCAACGTAAAAAAGTCTCTTGTTCAATTCACTTTAAACTTTGCCGAAAAATAAAATGTGAAAATGAGATAAACTGGTACGAATTCAACATGAAGTAACAAAATGCCGGTTTGTGTCCATGTAAAAACAATTTATCGAATTTATTTTAAATTATGCCCACAAGTCAAGTGTGGCATAGGTAAGAATAATCTGGTAAAATACTGGTAGGAATCAAATATGATGTAACAAAGAAGTGCTACTTCACCAGGAAAAATAAACAAGCAAACATCTAACTATATTTATTATATATCTTTTAAAATTTTAGTTTTTACATTCATTTATTCACCTAATTGGTAAAAAATAAACTGTACATCTCGAATAAATACGAACTTTATTATAACAACTATAACAGTGGCGCAAACCGCTTTGACTTTGCTGGAGGTGCTATGTTTAGTTTACAATTTTCCTACTATGTTGCCATGACAACGTGTACCCGATGACATCGAGCCCAGCGCCATATAACGCTCTCGGTGTATTGCAGGCGCAGTACACTACACCCACGTGTCGTTCAGTTTTGCGGTGGTTGTTTACTTTTATTTTCGCGGATTTCGCTGCAACCGGTGAGTTCCTTTGCAGTTAACTTGACTGTTTTGTGTTATATTTATTTATGGTGTTGTTACAACTTCAAATTCGAAGTTAGTAAATGTGATTGTTCAAGACTGGAATAAATTAAAAGACGTCTTTGAATTTATTACAAACTGTGACAAATCTGATGAAAAATTAATCCGAATTGCGAAAGGATTTTTAGGTGAGATGAACGATTTTGAATTCACGTTTCTGGCATTAGTGTTTAATGACATTTTCTCAATCACGGACATACTATTTGACGTTCTTCAAAAAAAAACATGAACATTTTTTTAACACCATGTTTGATAAAGCAAATTCTATTACAGAAATAAATCATTACAAACGTAAGCTTTCTAGGCTTTCACCTGAAGAAATTAGAGCTAAGTATGGAACCCTTTTTTATGAAATATTGGACCATATTTTAACGGAAATGACACTAAATTTCAAGACTGTGGAAAACTTACATTTTCATGTTTGGCAGGTTCTGCTAAATTTTCCCAATATAGTTTAAATTTTCCGACTGGCCCGTTTGAAAATTTGTTACAGTTATATGGGGAAATATTTTCAAAAAGTCAACGACTTAAAAATGAGCTTGGTCTTATTTTTGCCAGTGAGAGTAATTGGAATATATCGCTGCAAGAGGAAGTGAAAAAAAATTAATAAAAATAAATATATTTTTACCGAAGCATATAAATTGTTTTCTCTTATTTTGACAATACCGTCGACAAGTGCTTCAGTGGAAAGAAGTTTTTCTTGCTTCAAATGTGTAAAAACTTATTTAAGAACTACAATATCTCAAGAAAGACTTACTTCTCTTGGCAATATTTCAATTCAAAAAGGAATTCTGGAGGAAATTAGGGCAACGCATCCATTTTATGAGGATGTTATAAATAAATTTGCTGCTATGAAGGATAGGAGAATTGATTTAATATGCAAAATTTAGGTAAGTCGTAAAAAAATATTCTACCCCCTCAATATATAAAAAAATTCTGGAAAAAAAATTATTGCGATATTTTCTTGCTTCATTTGTACTTCACTTACTTTTTCACCCGCGAGCCGCCACTGGAACAAAGGGGCGCCCAATAAAAATGTTTGAAAAGACAGTATATAGGTAATACATATATACTGTGATTATGTACTGAACTAAATTGTGTCCAACTTCACTATTCCTAACAAATGGAAAAAAATTATAACGAGGGAAGTTCCGGATAAAGGAAATTTACCGATTTTTTAAATTTTAATATTTGTTTTTTACCAAATGGGCCATGACCCTGGGGCCCTACGCGGTTAGGTGGACCGAAATGCGAACCGAAAAAATCTCCCACTAAAAATCTCAAATAATATTTTTCTTTCGTTATACATTAAGGAGACACAAAAATCAATCATCGAATAATATTTTATTATAATATTTGGATCGTGGAGCACATCACTACTGTCTTCGAATCTTGCACTGACGAGAGTTTATTTTCTGTACATCTTTACCTTTCGGAGTCAGCCGCTTTTTTAGAGCACATTTGGGCTCCCGAACGGTATCAAACGGATTTTCGTATCATTTTTAGTTTTCTGCATATTAATGAAAAAAAAGGTTTTTTCCAATTTTTTAGAATTTTCTTTGAAAACTGTCGAACAAATCAGTAAATCTCATTTACCCGGAACTTTCCTCGTTATGAATATTTACTTTTATTAGGAATAGTAAAGTGTGACCTAATTTAATTCGGTAGATAGTCATTTAGTAAATAATATATATATATATATATATATATATATATATATATATATATATATATATATATATATATATATATATTATTTACTAAATGACTATCTACCGAATTAAATTAGGTCACACTTTACTATTCCTAATAAAAGTAAATATTCATATATATATATATATATATATATATATATATATATATATATATATATATATATATATATATATATATATATATATATATATCTATGTGTTTTCATTCCGGGTGTACCGGGTGGTCGAAATTGGTCTGTTTTAACAGAGAAAACCTATTTCCTGACTAGATAGAGCAAAACTGACTTAGGTGTCATGGGCTCGATTTCTGAGAAATGTTTAATGGCAAAAACCGCCTGCCGATATTTTCACTGCCAACTGAGATATAGGGCGTTTTTCAATTTTCGGCCATTTTGAAAATTGTCCATAACTTTTTTATTTGCGAAATATTAACATTCTGCAAAGACATTCTAAAGGCACTTTTTTATGTGCAATCCAGTGGCGTACTCAGATTTTTTCTATAGTTGTCCGTTTTATCATAAATAGGCAAAACTTTTTTTTTTCAAATGGAAATCATAGTTGGCTATAAATTATAAAAAATGCTCGCGTTTAGCCCTTTTCAGTGATATAAAGTTGTAGGTACTTATTTTCAAAAATAACGAAAATATTAGGTGTTTTTGGTTTACATTGAAGTAGGCCTTGGAATAATGACGCGCGTTCAATATTTTGAATATATTGCTGTCAGATTACTGTAGTCTGGTGTAATTATTGCGTTTTGGTGTTATCTTTATAAAGTTGTGTTAAGTTGCTGACAAAATATGTTTAAGAATTATGAAAAGTATGATATGTTAAAATGTTACATATTATCTAACGAAGTTCCTGAAGCAGCTAGTGAATTATATTTTAATACATTTCCCGAGCGACGTCAACCGGATAACCGAATTTATCAAACATTAAAAAGTAATTTAGTAAATTACGGAAGTTTTAAAAAGTTAAGAACAAGACATTATGAATTAAAGGAAGAAAAGGAAATCCAGTAGCTAAATATAATTGGTGAGGTATTAGATCATCCTGGCACCTCCTCTCGAACATTGGCTAATATAACGAATGTTCCAAAGACCACCGTTTTAAAAATACTCAAAAAACATAAATTCAAACCGTACAGAACGAGAAGAGTTCATCAACTCCGTGAAGGGGACGCCGCTAGAAGATTGAGATTTTGTCAGTGGTATGAGCAAAAATTCATGGAGAATGAGAATTTTCCATTAAATATTATTTGGAGTGATGAATCCAGAGTAGATACTTCTGGTATATTTAATAGATATAATTCATATCACTGGTCCACTGAAAATCCACACGTAGTTGTGCAACAAGACCGGCAAGGTCGGTGTGGATTCAATATATGGGTGGGGATATTCCGAGGAAGATTTGTGGGACCTTATTTTTACGATGGAAATTTAACTGCAGATGATTATGTAAATATTTTGCGCACATATATTGTCCCTTTGTTGGAAGACATACCTTTAGCTGATGCCAGAAATATCTACTATCAACAAGATGGTTGTCCCCCGCACAATGCAAGGATCACAACTGATCTTTTAAACTTCGAATTTCGAGAAAATTGGATTGGTACGTGGGGCTCCATACCTTGGCCTGCTAGGTCCTGTGACTTAACTCCCTTAGATTTTTTTTTGTGGGGAAGATTGAAGGACTTGATATTTAAAGGAAGAACCTTTCACACAAAAGAAGAATTGCAAGAGGCCACTAGGCAAGCTTTTGCATCTATTAGCCCAGTTGAACTAATAAATAGTTGCAACTCGGTACGCAAAAGATGTTTAGTTTGTATTCAACAGGGAGGGGCTCAATTTGAACAACTTCTCTAAATATATTTATCAGAAACCTATCTAACTAAATACCTAGATTTTCATAATTATTTTTTATTTTCACTTGTAGCTGTAAATAGTAGTTTAGTTTGTTAATTTTGTTCAACTTTGCTATGTAAACAAAAAAAAATAAAAAAAATTAATAATAAATAATTAAAATAACGTTAGCTAGTGTTATTTAAAGTTGTGTTTAAGTTGCTAACAAACTATAAATCTTAACAATACATAATTGAGATATTGTCATCACAAATCAAAGCCTACTTCGATGTAAACCAAAAACACCTAATATTTTCGTTATTTTTGAAAATAAGTACCTACAACTTTATATCACTGGGCTAAACGCGAGCATTTTTTATAATTTATAGCCAACTATGATTTCCATTTGAAAAAAAAAAGTTTTGCCTATTTATGATAAAACCGACAACTATAGAAAAAATCTGAGTATGCCACTGGATTGCACATAAAAAAGTGCCTTTAGAATGTCTTTGCAGAATGTTAATATTCCGCAAAATAAAAAAGTTATGGATAATTTTCAAAATGGCCGAAAATTGAAAAACGCCCTATATCTCAGTTGGAAAATATCGGCAGGCGGTTTTTGCCATTAAACATTTCCCAGAAATCGAGCCCATGACACCTAAGTCAGTTTTGCTCTATCTAGTCAGGAAATAGGTTTTCTCTGTTAAAACAGACCAATTTCGACCACCCTGTACATATATATATATACATATATATATATATACATATATATATACATATATATATATATATATATATATATATATATATATATATATATATACTGTCTTTTCAAACCTTTATATTGGACACCGTTTTATTCCACCATCTTAGATTCCTACCAAAATTTAACCAGTTTCTACCTATGTCACACTTAGTTTTTGGATATAATTAAACACAAATTAAATAAGTAGTTTTTAAAGGATCCCTCACACCGCTTATGGAAATTGGTTTTCGGCTATTTTTTTGAATACAGGGTGTTAAAGTTATGAATTTGTCAATTTTTATTTTTTTTACATCTTTTAAATGTTTTTACGTTTTATCTACTTTTATGATTTTTCTAGTAAAAGGTTTTAGCAATTTTATTAGCGCTATAGTCATGCTTCAAAGCTAATTGGAAATTCTTTGTATAGAGTGTTCATAAAAACCGTAGTTGCACGATGCTTTTGAATAATCCATAAAATACTTTTTTTTTAATATTATTTCGTAATCATTTTATATATTTTTTCAACAAACAGTCGGATTTTAATAGAATTTTAATATGTTATGACATTTGATAAAAACAAATTAAAAAAGGCAATTTTGCTCAATACAAAGCTAAAGGAACTTTTTTTAGCTATACTGTGAATAGCTCTGATTGTCTACATACCCAGGTATATATTGTTTTATAGAGACTCTTTTAAAAGATGCAAAAATCTTTTGACATTAAAACCGTTTTGAATACAAAGAATATATACAAGGGGTAACATGTACTCTGGACCGAAAAAAATATTATATGTATAATTAGAAATTAGAACACCTATAGTTCATTATTGCTTATATGTAAATTATGTAAATAAACATTTCAGATGATTTTATACCCACCTCAAACTATGAAGAAAATTGTGTACAATGCAAAATTTAACGTATTTACTAATTGAAACAATTACCTACAAACCAAACCGTATTTCTCCACCTTAATTTACCAGAATCTACCGACTGGTACCTACCCTATATTTATTTTGAGATACAAAAGCAATTGTAGCATATTACGAATTAAAAATGACACTATTAATTATTTTTGTTAAAAAAAGAAAATATATATATATATATATTTATATTTATATTATATATATATATATATATATATATATATATATATATATATATTTATATATATATATATATATATATATATATATATATATAAATATAAATATATATATATATAATATAGACTCTATTTGAATATATATATATATATATATAAATGTGATTATATACGTCAGCAAAACTGTTATTATATATATATAGTAATATATACATATGAAAACACATTGAATTTTATTTCATATATATATATATATATATATATATATATATATATATACAGGGTGGCCCATCGAAAACGTACCGCAAGGCATAACGGCCAGGGTAATTTTTTTTTCAAAAAATCCAAAAACACGTCAATTTTGTTTGTGAGGGGGACAACTTTTGCCCTTAAAATGATCGCAACATTTTCAACCCTCTAAGCGGGGGTGTCATCCCCCAAACTTTTTCAAATGGGAAGAGGGGTCAAGTGGTACCGCAATGAAAAGGGCTTTCTATTCTCTATACATTCCCGCTTTGGTTTATGAAATATATCATATATATATATATATAATATATAGGATTGAATTTAAAATGTTTATTTACAAATTATCAGAGTAAATGATAAGGATAAATTCCTTCGTCCAATTCGCTATTTTTGTCCTGTTATTTTAGATGTTTACTGCTGATTTTAGTGATTTGACATGCCACAACGATCAGGTGCGGTAGTTGCTAGATAGCTGTTCTGTAACTTGTGCGTTTAAATTTCTCAATATCATTAAATTTTTTATCAATAATTATGGTGTACTCACTTGCAGAAAAAGTGGAAATAATCGAACTTTATTTTAAAAATAATGAATGTGGCAATCGGGTTGCGCAGATATTTAATGAACGACATCCTGAAAAACACCTTTCCGGCAAAATTGTTCGCGAGTTAGTAGCAAAATTTCGCGAAACTGGATCCCTTATGAATAAAAAGAGGCAGATGGAAAATCCTGTAGTAAATGAAGCTATGGAGGTCTTTGTATTGGGCCAAGTTGCCATGGATAGTTCGCTGAGTACAAGAAAATTAGCCAATGAGACCGGCGTGAATCGTACAAGTGTCCAAAGAATATTGAAAAAACACCATTTCCACCCGTATAAAATTCAGTTGGTACAAGAACTCAACGAAGACGATTTTGATCGCCGCTTGCAATTTTGTGAAACTATTAGTGAAGGAGTGGCCAATAATAATAATTTTCTATTCAATGTGTGTTTTTCGGATGAGTGCACTTTCTTTTTGAACGGTGTAGTTAATCGGCATAACTGTCGGTACTGGGCTGAGAACAACCCCAGGGTATTTCACGAGGTGCACACACAACATCCTCAGAAATTGAACGTGTGGGCTGGTATTTTTGGAAATTCTATTGTGGGTCCGTTTTTTCTTCCTGGAACTCTAACAGGTGATATGTACTTAGATTTACTGGAAAATACCATCGACCCAGCCCTAACTGATATCATCGAAAATAATCCTGGATACGTTGAAGCGGAACTGATATTTCAACAAGACGGTGCACCTCCACATTACTCTCAAAATATGGGTAATTATTTAAACACTAACTTTCCCGGGCGGTGGATAGGACGAAGGGGTGTCATTGAGTGGCCTCCCCGGTCACCCGACTTGACTCCTTTAGATTTTTTTCTATGGGGACACATAAAAAGTAAAGTGTATAGCACTCCACTTGCCTCATTAGAAGATCTGCGAACACGAATTACTGACGTTTGTCGCGAAGTGACCCCTCAAGTTCTTCAGAATGTTCGAGAACGATTTGAAGCTAATTTGTATTACTGTATGGAGGTCGACGGGCAACATTTTCAGCATTTGCTTCATTAATACGGTAAGTTTTTTTTTATTTAATTCAATTTATGCGTTTTTTGAAAAATGTATTTTTCAAATTTCAATCCTTCATATTTTCTAAATGACTTGACCGATTTTCAAAACCAAAGCGGGAATGTATAGAGAATAGAAAGCCTTTTTCATTGCGGTACCACTTGACCCCTCTTCCCATTTGAAAAAGTTTGGGGGATGACACCCCCGCTTAGAGGGTTGAAAATTTTGCGATCATTTTAAGGGCAAAAGTTGTCCCCCTCACAAACAAAATTGACGTGTTTTTGGATTTTTTGAAAAAAAAATTACCCTGGCCGTTATGCCTTGCGGTACGTTTTCGATATATATATATATATATATATATATATATATATATGTGTGTGTGTTTTCATTCCGGGTGTACGTACATTCACTACTGTCGTTCTTAAAAGAACAGTTTTGCAAACGTTTCGCCAAAATCACATTTGACATTTTCGAAGCTTTCTTTCTCGCGTCCGAATAGAGACTGAAGTGTTGTTGACTACGACGCTTCCTTTTATACCCCCACCCGGGGCCCAAGGTTATATCTGCGCAGCCGTTAGTCGTTATTTATGTATTCCGGATGGTGCTGTTGTTTTTGCGCTAATTGCGCTTGAGTTTTTGCGATTTTTGATTTGTCGGTTATTGTCTTCCATACTGTTAGTAGTTTTAATGATTCGTCCCCTTTTATTCAAATCACCTTGTTTTTCAATTTCTATGGCTTCTCGGATTATTCTGGTCTTATAATGTTCTATATTGGCAATCTTCCTACACCCATCGAAATTTATTTTATGGCCGGTTTCCTGATGATGTAGGAATAAAGTTGAGGTTGTTTGTTTGTTTCTGATGCTGGGTTTATGCTCTTTTACTCATGCTGAGATTCGCCTGTTAGTTTGCCCCACGTACAACTGTTCACAGTCCTGGTACGGAATGCGGCATACTCCGTGGTTTTCCAGTTTGATTTTGTCTTTTGGGTTTCCAAATAGTTTACCTATAGTAGTTTGTGGCTTGTGTATTGTTTGTATGTAGTGTTTCCTAAGAATTCTTCCGATTCTGTCTGTTGTGCCTTTTACATATGGTAAGACTACTTGTTGCTTTCCCGGTTCATAATTTTTGTTGTTCATTGTTCGGGAACTGCTTTCTCTATGGTGCGATTTGTGTAGCCATTTTTCTTTAAAGCACTAGATATTACCTTAAGTTCGTTTTCTCTCGTCTGTGTTTCAGTTAATTGCACGGATATGGATATTAGGGTACTTGCCACGGCTTGAATTTGTGCTGGGTGATGATGTGATTTTGCATTTAAATATCTGTCTGTACATGTTGGTTTTTTTGGACACGGTGTTTTCGAAATGTCCGTTATGCAGTTTTGTGACTAGAACATCTAAAAATGGTAGTTTGGTATTTAACTCTAGAATAAATTGTATTCTGGGGTGGATTGAATTTACGTGAGACAGAAATTTTTCGAGCTCTGCATGACCATGTTGCCATATAATAAATATATCATCCACATAACGAATCCATAATTTGGGCTTTAAACTTTCTTTCTCAAGAGCTTCTTTCTCGAAGTATATCAAAAATAAATTCGCGACTACTGGTGATAGCGAGGACCCCATTGGAGCACCATCCATTTATTTATACATTTGCACATTGAATGAAAAATAAGTATTTTTAAGGCAATGATCCGAGAGTTGTATTATATGTGCCTGGAAAACCTCGTTCATAGCAATCTTGTCCAATGCTTCGTCGATGGGAATACTGAGATATAACGATTTGACATCTAGGCTTGCTATGATATCGTCTTTTTCAAGAACGATGTCTCGTATAATTCGAGTGAAATGCTCCGAGTTTTTTACAAATGAATCAGCTTTTTCTACAGCTGGTTGCATAATTTCAGAAAGATATTTCTCCAGTTTTTGTAGCGGCGAATTAACAGCACTAACAATAGGTCTGATGGGCGCCCCTGGTTTGTGTATTTTTGGTAAACCATAGAGTTTAGGACATCTGCTCGACTTTTCCCGTAGTATGATTTTTTCTTGAATTTCGGGGTTTATTGGTGAACTTTTTATTTTATTTTTAGTTTTTTTTTCTAGGTACGTTGTCGGGTCCCTTGGAACAGGCCTATAAGAATTGTCTTGAAGGATATCCTGCATTTATTGTACGTAATCTTTGGTATTCATAACCATAGTTGCGTTTCCTTTATCAGCTGGAAGGATTGTGATGTCTTTATTTTTTCGAAGCTTTGTTAGGGCCCTTTGTTCAGTGAAATGCCACTGGACAAAGGGTTTGTCCTGAAACAGAAGTGGTATGCTGTTTTTCTGAAATATGTATAATTTAGTTATTAAAATTTATCGTTCTACAGCCTTAAAAAATCTAAAATTTTAAATTTGTCTTTAAGGAGCTTTTTTATCTCCTTAGACGTTTTATAAAAAAAATTGCTTATGTATTCCAAAAAAGAAAATAAATGTACCCTGTGTTTTACAGTTTTTTTAACGAGCTAAGCGTCGCAAGCGTTATGGAAATAAACAAAAAGTATTTTTAATGGACTCTTGTATCCCCTAACCTCATATAGTCGAAAAAATATTTTATATAAAAATAATAACCGCGTTGAAAAAATTTTTCGTTTTTTGGAGGCTGCTTCATATATCTAGAGCAATCCTGAATAATGCAAAATCGTTGAAAATATTGAGAAAAAAAAAACGTTGTTAAAAAAAGTTAAACGCTCTTGAAATATTTCTTATTTCATTTTCAGGGACGTATTTCATTTTCTTAGAACTACCCTGTATAATTGGAAAAATTGTCTTTAAATGCAAAATAATAAAGTAAATTTGACACGTTTCACTGTTTTATAAGTAAGCTAAGTTATGATTTTTTTGTTTTTAGGTGGCGGTTTCAGCTTGCTATGGCTACCCCGAATAGTTGAAAAAATAACTTTTTATATACAAAAAATAAAATAAATTAGTTGTGTATTTATTATTATTATAAAATTAAATTTATATAAAAAAAATAAAAAGAGTTTCACATGTTTTGCCGTTTTCCGAATACTTTTTTTCGTATCCGGGGGACTGCCTTATTCCTTTAGGGCTACCCTGTATACTGGTCAAACATTATTTTGTTTACAAATAAAAAGAAAATAAATTTGGGGAATTTAACTGTTTTTCGAAATATTACGTTTATAAAAAATATATTATTTAACAAACCATAACGCTACGCCAATGATTTCTAAATTTTTTTAATGTTAGAACATTTATCCCGATTATTTCTGTTTCTTATTTGAGTGTTATCGGCTTCCGGGTTCTCGAAATATGATTCTTTTACGTTTTTATACCACTTAAATATATCCAAGGTCTATATACAGTGTGTCCAAGATAAAGAGTGGATAACATTGTTAGATTGGAAACCATAAGAGCTACAGCTTGGGTTAAATTAGAGAAAAGTTGCTCAATTTAGTTTCCAAATCAATGCCGTTTACAAACCTAAAAAATTCCAAACCGTTCCGAAGAAATCCGACAAAAACCGAAGAGGTGCATTTTTGTTTTTATTTTTTTACAGCCCTATTTTTAAAGTTGGATCAAATTTGAAAACACATTCTTATAGCAGTTTTTTCTCGCCTACAAGATGCCACTGTCACAATTTTTGTCTGACGTTTCGTCTCCTGTCAACCATCATCAACTTTGTTTTTTCATACGGCCGCCATATTGGATTTTTACATTTTTAAAATGACCATTTGAGTCCCATTTCAACGATGTGTCACTTCATCAACTTTATTTTTCCTACGGCCGCCATATTGATTTTTTTAATTTTTCAAATGCTGCCTTATTTACGAACTTTGTTTTTTCTTATGGGCGCCATATTGGATTTTTGCAATTTCAAATTTCTCGTTCAATTCTTATTTCAACGAAGTACTGATAGGTGTTAGGTACGCCTCGTAGGTACCCACCAATTTAAAAAACAAAACTAGAAACCTTTAAGTAGACAACACAAAACGATTTATTTCAAACTTAACTACTACTAAC
Organism: Kuschelorhynchus macadamiae; assembly: GCA_030620095.1. Lineage (NCBI taxonomy): Eukaryota > Metazoa > Arthropoda > Insecta > Coleoptera > Curculionidae > Kuschelorhynchus > Kuschelorhynchus macadamiae. The sequence continues at coordinate 15,362 of JAUTXW010002525.1, forward strand.
TACTTAACAGACAAAAAAGAATTTAAATTAACTATCTTACTTTACAGAAGGTGTTCAAATAAAAAACCATTGTTTTCTAAACACAAGTATGCGCGTCGGATAGTTGCATTTAATACATTTTGCAGGACATCTGGTGTTATGGTTTGAAATGCCTCCAAAACCAGTTGACGTAGCTGCTCTTCCGTTTCAAAACTTCGCTCGTACACCCAGTTTTTTAAATAACCCCACAGATAAAAATCTAGCGGTGTCAAGTCCGGCGATCTAGGGGGCCACGCCACTACTGAATGCGTCCCTATCCATCTTTCGGGAAACCTCTCTGCTAGATAGTTTTGAACAATCCTGGCATTATGCGCAGGTGCTCCATCCTGCTGGAACCAAAAATTATTTAGTTCTGCTAGAGGAAGATTTTCGTCAAACCAATTCTCTAGGTCGTTCTGTAGCAAATGGCGATAGCGCTGGGAAGTTAGGGTTCCATTGTAAATGAAGGGTCCGATAATTTGCATTCCCAAAATTCCGACCCACATGCTGAAACCAAATCGGTGCTGAAATTTCGACTGCTTAAACCGTCGAGGATTTTCTTTGGCCCAAAAATGAGTATTTCTTCTGTTGAAGATACCATTATTTGTCACTATGCTTTCATCCGACCACAAAATTCGGTTCGGCAAGTTTTCTTCTTCCTGACATCTTCTGGTATACCACTCACAAAAGGTTCTTCTTCTTAAATCATCACCCGGTCGCAGTCCCTGACAAATTCTAAACTTATAAGGTGTGAATTTATTTTTCTTTAAAACAAAATGCGCAGTTGATTTTGGGATTCCAGTTTGGCGCTCAATTTGTCTAACAGACGTTGTCGGGTTTTCGACTGCTGCCAACAAAACATTATTTTCTGTTTCCTCATTAGAGTTCTTATTTCGGTTGCCTAGATTTTTATCAAAAGAACCATACGTATGTAAATTTCTAAAAATCTTTCCAAATATCTGTCTGTTTGGTTGAGTTCTTTCTGGATAATCATTTTCGTACATATCTTTCGCCCTTTGAGTGTTGCTATGACATAAAATGTAGCATTTTAGCATGTCGTACTTCTCTTCAAAAGAAAACTTTGTAAACATTTTTTAAAGCAAACAAAAACTAATAAATAACAATAAAAAATGCAATAATTTAAAAAACTCGATAAGCAAAATCTGTATTCTGTAAACAAAATGTCAGAATCAACAAATTTTTACATTGTTGATTTTGACATAAGTCATTAATTTGTTTTTAAAAGGCTACTAGATTTTTTTTAAAATAAACGTCAACTGGTTTTGGAGGCATTTCAAACCATAACACCAGATGTCCTGCAAAATGTATTAAATGCAACTATCCGACGCGCATACTTGTGTTTAGAAAACAATGGTTTTTTATTTGAACACCTTCTGTAAAGTAAGATAGTTAATTTAAATTCTTTTTTGTCTGTTAAGTAGTTAGTAGTAGTTAAGTTTGAAATAAATCGTTTTGTGTTGTCTACTTAAAGGTTTCTAGTTTTGTTTTTTAAATTGGTGGGTACCTACGAGGCGTACCTAACACCTATCAACCTTCGTTGAAATAAGAATTGAACGAGAAATTTGAAATTGCAAAAATCCAATATGGCGCCCATAAGAAAAAACAAAGTTCGTAAATAAGGCAGCATTTGAAAAATTAAAAAAATCAATATGGCGGCCGTAGGAAAAATAAAGTTGATGAAGTGACACATCGTTGAAATGGGACTCAAATGGTCATTTTAAAAATGAAAAAATCCAATATGGCGGCCGTATGAAAAAACAAAGTTGATGATGGTTGACAGGAGACGAAACGTCAGACAAAAATTGTGACAGTGGAATCTTGTAGGCGAGAAAAAACTGCTATAAGAATGTGTTTTCAAATTTGATCCAACTTTAAAAATAGGGCTGTAAAAAAATAAAAACAAAAATGCACCTCTTCGGTTTTTGTCGGATTTCTTCGGAACGGTTTGGAATTTTTTAGGTTTGTAAACGGCATTGATTTGGAAACTAAATTGAGCACCTTTTCTCTAATTTAACCCAAGCTGTAGCTCTTATGGTTTCCAATCTACCAATGTTATCCACTCTTTATCTTGGACACACGGTATATTTTATTAAATAAATAATACATACACCCAAAATCTAATTCCCGGGAGACACTGATCTAGTCTATTTTTTATGAAAATTTAAAAAGGAACGGTTAGACCGATCTCAAGTTATCGTTCGCACAAATTTTATTCACAGACATTTTTTTTAATATATTTTTTCGAAAATTTTTGGGATTCCAATATCACTTTTTAATGAGATAAAACTGAGATTTTTTTTTAGTTCTATATCGCTATATCGCTCTCTCTAAAAAAATAAAATATTTTTTGTTGAAGGATTGAAATACCCAAATAAAGCCTAAATTATAAAATAGTTTCTGTAAAGAACTGAGTAAATTCCTCATTCTTCTATTAATAAAAGCGCAGTTATAGATTAATTCAGGTTTACTTACATTTGGTTATCTATAGGTAAAAAAAACTTTAAGTTAACAGTTACAGTTGAATTTTGGTTTAAAGGTATAAAATCAAAAAAAGAAACATCATTTTTCTCACTATCTTTCAAAATTAAAAACATTTTTTGAAAAAAGTCAAATTTGACAGGTAGAGTAAAGTGACCAAATATGGAATACCACTTTGTTTTTTATGTCCAAAAAATTTATTTTTGGCAGAATTGTTTTGTTTTATTGCTGTAGTCATTTATTAAGGAAGATCTTAACATATTTATGTCGTTTTAATATTCTATATTTCTCAGTACGAAAATTACGAGAAAAAAAACAAAAAGTCAAAATATTTTTGTTCGGCAAAAAGTGAGCCTAATATGAAATACCTTATTAAATAAATGAACAATGTGAAGTTAACGTTTATTTCAAACAAATATGGTCCTATAATACATAAAGATGATCTGCTTTCCAAATATAACGGGAAATAAGCAAAGTTAAAACAAAAAATCAAAAAAAATTACTTAAAAATAGCTTTTCTAAACAAGGCCTAAATAAAAGTCATTTGCAGAAATCACAAACAAAGTATTCGCTCAATGCACCTGAACAATCTTCATGTGCCCAATAACTACACAAAATACATTGGATCCAGGTTTCTCCACTAGTATCTTCGGAATAATTGCTGTAGCAAAATATGCAGGCAACGTCGTTATCGTCCGGAGATTGTTTGGGTAATTCGTTGGATCGATCATCATCAGAAGAATCATGTAAATCAGGAATGTTATCTGAATCATCTGATGAGCTAGATGACAAACGTTTCCGTTGTTGTTTTCTGGTAATCGCTAATCCACTCGGTCCTGCTTCAATTAAATTTATTTTTTTATTTTCTTTATTTTTTGTGTTATCCACTTTTGCCAGATTTCTGGTAACTTTCATTTTCTTTTCTTCGCTTGTGGATATTGAAATTTCCAAGTCTTTAAGATACGGAGACGATGTTATGACAACCGCTTTTCCTGGTTTCCTCCCTCTAGTTCCAGTCTTTTTTTTAAGTGTTGGCACTGGCATTATTGCTTTGGGAGAAACATAATTAGGTTGATCCATGTTGGCACCATCCCCGGCGTTTTCCTCGTGTTCCAGCTCAATAGATAGAAATTCTGATTGGTCAAATATATTTCGGTTGACAGGATACAAACCAGTTGCCTCAAATCCTTTTTTGGCATATACACCACTCTGTACTTTGAGATAGGCCCTACCAAAAATTTCGGCAACATCGAAATGGGTAACTGCTCGTTGATACCGTCTCATAAAAATGCGGATCTCCTCAGAGTAAAACGTCTTGAGAGGACCCATTACAGACTTGTCCAAAGGTTGCATTTTGTGAGATGTGTGCGGTGGTAGACTTAAAACGGTTACGTAGTTTGCCTTTGCCAACCTTAAAAATTCAAGGTTTCTTGTGTGAGTGTTGTGTCCATTCAAAATCAACACTACAGGGTCATCTTTTGATGGTTTTACTTTCAAAATAAAATGTTTAAACCAATACGGAAAAATTGTAGTTTGAATCCAGCCGCTTATATGGCAAGCAAAAATTGTTCCTGGCGGAGCACCTTTTTCGAGCAGGGTGCTCATATTTTTCCTAGGAAAAATTATTAAGGGGGGGACAAAAACACCTCCAGCGGTCATACATAAGATTGCAGTGACAAGTGAGCCGCGCTCAGCAGACGTTAACGTTCCTACCTGCCGTTTCCCCTTTAGCGAAACAACTTCGCTACACCTGGATTGTACGATACTTAAACCAGTTTCGCCAGTATTAAAAACTCTATCTGGCGGATAGTTATGCTCATCCATTATTGCCTCCAGAAGATCAAAAAATCTGTCCACATTCTCCTTTGTAAATCCAAGAGCCCGTGCCAATGAAGTTCCGGTCGGTTTTCTAATAGTTAACCTGGGATGTCTCCGCAAAAAAGCCTTTAGCCATTTTTGTCCAGCACGCTGAATATGCTCCGAAAATGTGTGTTTAAGTCCGTTTGAAACTGCTAATTGATAAGCCAATCTCTTAACATCCATTCTTGTCAACCCAAAATAATGCTTGTCCATTTCCAGCAAGTACCTCTCGAGCTCGTCTTCCAATTGTGATGATAACACAGGTTTCCTACCTAACTTGGTTTGTAAAATATCATCAGGTCTGCCCTCTTTTTGACACAGACGAAATAGTGTGGTTCTGGGTACCTGAAATTCTTTGGCTGCTTTTAGGTAGCCCATTTGCTTTTCTCGTACTGCTGTAATTGCCGCCAACATCCTTTCATCCGTCCAACACTTTCGTTTTTTCGAATTGAATGACATTTTCTTTCTACAAAGAAACATTGATTCATTTTAGAAAGACCTACTGCGAAATATTGCCAAATATTCCTAATATGGAATACATTCCATATTCGGAATATTTACATATTCCATATTAGGCAGTATTGCCATATCAATTCTAACCTCGTGTTTTTTGGCAAAAAAATAAAATTAACTCAAATAATCAAGACATTAAGAAAACGATGATGTTAGAGGACAAGCATGCAATTAAAAAAAACAATACAAACGAAACATTTTGCTAGAAAATAAAAAATACTTACGAGTTAAAAAGTTTTCGTTCGGAGCAGCACACGTTTCACGGAGGTATGATGTACACTAATTGAGATATGGCTATAAAAGCTTTGCAGCAATACAAAAATGCACGTTAGATATTATTTTAGTATTCAGCTGATAGATGGCGCTACCCGTTTTGGAAATGGATTAGTATTCCATATTAAGCATGTATTCCATATTTGGTCACTTTACTCTAACTATTGTCATTTTGCACTATTTTTCTAGCAAAACTTTCTGTAAACCGAGTTTTTATTTTAGACTTTATTTTTCAGAAAATATGATGACTGGGAAGAACTGTGAAAAATATAAAACTTAGCGATCAAAAAGAAAATCTTTCATATACATCGTAGGTTATCCTAACGGTGATCTTCTGTTCGAGAATTCACGAGTTACCATTACAAAAGCACAACTCTAAGGGTTTTTATCTAATATTTTTTTATGATTTTCGTTTGTGTGTAAAGCCGGCGTCCCATGCATCCGAAATTCGATGATACGATAGTACGAAAGAGCTGCTATTGTACAAAATATTTTGGAGCCATTTTCCTTCCGAATATTTGAAGTATTAATCCGATAACGTATTCACTTAAAAAATATTTTTAACATTTTCCCATAGGGCACTCCAACGATCTGTCAGTTGAATGTCACCGATCAGCTGTTTTTGACGACCGCAGGACAAACAAATCGAATTTTTACACATGAAGGTGTGGGACTTTTGTTATTTATTTTTTACCTTAAAAAGCCTTCTTTTTGTGGTATTGGAAATTGTGAGATTAAAAGGATAAGAGACAACGTAACTTTTATTTTTCAGTTTCAAAAATTTTCAATTTTAGATATGAAAAACGATTGAATAAACTTTCGTCGATGCAGCTGAAGTGGATTACTGCAACAGGGAGAGGATTTACGTACTACTAAATTAAGTTAGGCCCAAGTGTGTGCAAAACATTTCATAATAATCATTTATTAAAAAACTAATATTAATTTAGCTAATTATCAATTATTATGATTTTCATTCGAGACTCTGATCAAAGATATCTCTAATCGTTGTTTGAAAAAGTTATATTACATTTTGTATCTTTACATATTTCAATGTTGTATTATTTTTTTACGTTTTACCAATATTAACGTACGGAAGCGTATAAGGGTCACAATCTTTTTATTTTTAAATTCTGACTTTGAAGTCGGAATTAACCAAAATTCTGACTTTGAAGTCGGAATTTAACAAAATTCTGAGTTTAAAGTCAGAATTTAACAAAATGCTGATTTTAAAGTCAGAATCTAACAAAATTCCGAGTTTAAAGTCAGAAATGAACTAAATTCTGAGTTTAAAGTCAGAAATTAACTAAATTCTGAGTTTAAAGTCTGAATTTAATTAAATTCTTAGTTTAAAGTCAGAATTTAACGAAATGCATTTTTGTCGTCTCCTGCCAAACCTGAAATTGGCGTCAGGAGATAGATAATTAAATATTAAGACAGATAAGTGAAATCCATTTCGTTGCAAGTAAACTCAAAGGGTCAAAATTGTCATTGTTCAAGCGCCATTTTATCGAAAACAGTTAAATTTAGGCACGAGAAAAGTAACTCAATAAGTGCTTAGATTTTTTAGAAAAATATAAAAATTTAATAAAATATAGGGCATTTCATTTAAAAAACGGATGATGCCTCCGGTTTGAGGTAGAAGCGGCAACACCGCGCAATTTAAAATATTTTATAACCAGAGTATATTATGTTCATCTATGGCCAAATTCTCAAAACATCCTATTCGTTGGTTCTTCAGATATTTCTAATAGGACACTCAACTTGAATCACCCTGAAACAGAGGGGGAGATCTGTCAGTATGTTTCGCGAGACACCCTTAAATCGTTGAAACATATATGAACCGTTTCTTAAGACTTATTTATCGTTTTGTATTACCTTTTTTATTTTGTGAACCTTTTAATGTATATGTTTTCTTGTATTCATTTTGGCTTTTTTTCAGCAATAGAAATAAATAAAAATATATAAAATGAACTAATTAAACATATGTTTAATTTGTCAGGGACTTATTTAATACTCAAAAATCAAAATAGGAAACTTTTATTTTGTACCCTCCCCCCCTTTTATCATTTTTTAACTATCTGTAGTTTGGTGGAACAATTCATAGCGCATTTGACACAAACAAGAATATTGAACTTGTTTTTTTGGTTCCAGTCTGTTATACAATCGTACGGACTAAATTCTGACTTTAAACTCAGAATTTTGTTAAATTCCGACTTTAAACTCAAAATTTTGTTAAATTCTGACTTTAAACTCAGAATTTTATTAAATTCTGACTTTAAATACAGAATTTAGTTAAATTCCGACTTTAAACTCAGAATTTTATTAAATTCCGACTTTGAACTCAGAATTTTGTTAAATTCTGACTTTAAACTCAGAATTTAGTTAAATTCCGACTTTAAACTCAGAATTTTATTAAATTTCGACTTTGAACTCAGAATGTTGTTAAATTCTGACTTTAAACTCAGAATTTTGTTTAATTCCGACTTTAAACTAAGAATTGAAAAATAAAAAAAATTGTGGCCCTTCTAGGCTTCCGTATTAACGGGTCTTAAATAATTAGCAGTATTTGTATGTAATTTTCGTACGTAAAATTTATGGAAGGATATTTATTGTTCAATGTTTCTAAAAAAGTGTCCAAACTTTCTGTTTTAGTATCAAAAATAGCAAATATATCGTCTACGTATCTATACCACACCCTTGGTAAATACTTGAGTTCTTTTTTAGTTAGGTTTCTAATCTACCCATAAACAAATTTGCAAGGAACGGAGGTAAGCAATTGCCCATCGCAGTTCCCTCAAGTTGTTTATAATATTTATTGTTGAACTGAAAGAAATTTTGATTCATACATAATTTCGTGAGAAGCAAATATTCATCAGTAATTTCCTTCTTTAAATTATTGAATTCAAGTAGTTCCTGTAGGTACTCTAAAGCTAGTGATATGGGTACACTAAGAAACAATGAGCTTACATCAAAAGATATTAAAATTTCTACTTTTAAGTGAACATTTTTAATTTTGTCTAAGAATACTAACGAGTTAGTAACCTCAAAGTTTTCGTACGAGATATTAGTTTGTTGATTTCTTCTACATTTCGAAATATTGTACGTTGGTGATCCAACAGCTGAAACAATAGGTCTTGTGGATTTTGGGAAGGCAATACAGTTTAGATAACTGTGGGCTACTATGTGTTTTTTTTTCTCAATTAAATCGTAAGGACCAGTTTGAATCAAATTGTCTACTCTTTCTTCTCTTTGTCAGCTTTTAAATAAAAACATTCTTTTCTCTTGTTATCGGTTCACTCGATTCCGATTCGATAACCGATGTTCCTGGATAACTTCAGTATTTTTACGAGAAACTTTTGACTTATTGTTAACAACGTTTTTTGAGATTTGATTTCTGCAAGCCTCTCTAATGAATCCCTTAGTTGACTCTGGCGCGTATTGAATGGAACTTTCGATATTCGCTATAAGAGTTGGTAAACTGTTTTTTACTAGAGGCTCTGCAAAATTCAAACCTTTATTCAAAAGGGCGATTTCTCTATTATCAAAAGACTGAGAAAAAAGGTAACTACGAACATTTCTCTTTGGAAATCTAAGCATTGTTCAAATCATACATTTCTAAGCTTATAAGTGAGTTTTTTAAATAATCTGCATTCTTCAATTTCAGGGATACTTCGTTTGCTATACAGATTTTTTAATTTCTAACTCTAGCCACTTTTGTTTGGCAAAAGATTCAACCTTCCCACTAACGGGTGATTGTTTAGGGATCTTGACTGAAATGAATTTATGGAAAACTGAAAAAGATTTGCATTTTTTTGCATGATTTTAGAAACCAACCAATATCTGCTGCTATTAATCTAATCTTACTGCCTTGACCGTGAAGCCATGTTAAGTCCTAACACTGGAACCTGTGGTGGAAGATAGATCAAAATACAAGAGTTCTAACAACATTACACCACAACTTGTTACGTTCTGAACGTAACAAGTTGTGGTGTAGTGTGGTTAAAACTCTTGTATTTTAATCTAGTGTAGTTAGAGATACGTTAACGTTATTTATTAAAGTTATTTTATAAATAAAAAACATACCAATTTATTTATAAAACAAAACTTCTTTACAATAATTAGTACATTTTTTAATGCATGAATTATACACGTTTTTTACAACTGCTGGATACGCTGCTCAAAGTCGAACGCATGTAGTCACTGACATACAAATGTTAAATTTAATTTTTCAACTGTTGCAAATAGGGTGTGTTGTTTTTAATTCAGCACACTGTGACTAGGACGTATCGTTGCTTAAAGACCAATGCAGATGCAACACTGCTTCTTCTCACCTCCGAGCAATGGATTGGGTTAACAAGTTGTTTTTTAATGGACTATATGATATGCACTAATGGGTTAATGGGCAAAGAGCCGAGAAACAAATTTTTTGAGTGACGGATAATTTCTTTAGGAAAAAGCGGAAGGCGCCAGGCGTCAAGATTCTTGAGTTTCGTTGTCATTTAGCGAACAAGAACACACAAGCAGCACCGCACGCATATGATGTAAACTTGCGTTCGTTTGGGTCAATATTCGCTTTAACGTCTAAATTGACCGAACAAATGAGTACATTAACTTTGGTTTCTAAAATGTAACACCCTGTATATTATATGTTCATCAAATGAATCGCTAGCAACAAATATGCCAGGTGTGATACCGTGATCTTTAAAGAGAATGTTCTTCTACATAGTGAAGTCAATGGGAATACATTGCTTGTTAATGTTCAAAACAACATAATACAAATAGTAATCCCATTTTTGCTGAAGATCACACAAGTCTCATCAATTTACTAAAAAAATAAACAAAACTGCTTTTTTTATCGAACCTTAGACCACCACCTTATATAAAACCTTTAAGAAAAAATTGTAAAATAACTTCCATTGACATCATAAAACTAACTTGAAAAGAAAAATTTGAAAAATTAAAAATAATATTTTATTTCATTACCTTGGAAATGTTATTTAATAAAGTCCGCGCCTAACCAAGACCTATAATAATAATAATAATAATAGTAATAATAATAATAATAAGTTGTCTGTTATGATCAGTCAGCTTGCACATATACGGCCATCAAAACAATCATACCAAACTTCGAGAAGACGCATTGAAATACCTACGACAAAACTGGTCGGAACTTCAGATATTTTCGTTATTTCACGACGACGACATGAAGAACTTCGACAACTATTATAAGATCATGAGCAAAACCACTACATACGGAACGAGCCTAGAAATATTTGCTCTCTCGGAAACCCAGAAGCACATCTTCCATATTTTCTCAAAACCAAGAACAACAAGAACAAAACAGACGTGCATTAAAGAGAGACCAACAATAATAGGCAAACAAACACACAATAAAATGATCTACCTTCTACTAACAGGCGATCCAATGTCGGGACACTTTGAGCTTCTAACACCACAAAACATCAATCCAAACAACAAAGCATCGGGCGAGCAGCGTAACGGTCGAGGACGCTGCGGGAAAGGACAGCTCGACCGAAACGATCACGACCAGGCAAAGGAAAATAGACCCACCGAAAGTGTTTTGCCGGCTGCACCCACCAAGGCGGGAAAGGCAGGGCAACGCATGAGACGCATTACAGAATCGAGTGAACCGATAATCCGCTGCCCAAATGGATACACAAATAAATCTGACATAGATGCTAACCAAACACAACAACTTGAGCCCATTACAACAGCGGATATATTGCAACGACTACCTGCAACTACCAAGGCAGGTAAACCAAGGAAGAGGTTAAAAAGGACAGATGAAATGAATCGAGCGGTGATGCATTCCTACTACACCGCCACCAAATTTGAGACAATTTCATCAGGATACGGACATAAACTGCATACAATTTTCATTTTTTTTTTTCATTCATGCAAATCACTTATCACAGAACAGAGAGTAATAGATCAAAAAAGAATCATCACTAAGACCAGTAAGCTCACCCCACTCGCATTGAAAAACATCAAAGCTATGGTAGCTGCTGAACTAAACATTCATCAACCAAACATTGAGGACAGTAGGGCAGATGCCGAACCGATCCCACATACAAACCAGCCCAACTTTGTGCAAGAGGATCTGTAACCTCACTCAATGCTCAGTTGAGGCGAAGCACCCAGCAACAACCCACGACAGATTACAAGCACCATACAGCACACGGGACAAGTGAATCATTCGCCCAAAGCACCATACACACAGCTACACCTCGGACCGTCTCTCACACAAGCAATCAAAGTAGAAATGAAGTCTCATCTAAACAAATGGTCAGGCTCCGATCCTACAACAAGAGATCCTATTCCTCGTGTAATCTTCAAACGGGACACACATAAAATCCTAAAGACCATCAACGAACACATAATTCCCGGGTACATAACGAATGCGAGCACAATTGAGGACATTCATACAGTGATCTACGCAGCAGCTATAACCACGATAACACAGAACAATCAGAAACTCCCGCCACGACACAGAACCACCAACAACATAAAACCAAAATTCAAATGGCAGATAAGGATCGAAAACAAAATTAACAAAATTAGAAAAGCATTGGGACATCTTACCTAATCCATGAACGGCAACAAGTCAAAACATATCACTCAAAGTGTAGAGAAAATCAAATCTGCATCTCCTGATTACACGCTTACAGAAATCCTTAACACTCTGAAGCAAAAATTATCTGTGTATGCCGCAAGACTCCGAAGATACAAAGAATCAAATGAAAGAAAGGACGCTAACAACCTGTTTCGAAGAAGCGAAAAACAGTTCTACCAAAAAATCATGAGCAATGAGGAGGTACGAGTAATAGAACCACCGACCAAACAAGAGATCACAGAATACTGAAAAAGTATTTGGTCAGAACCGAAACTACACAATAATAACGCTTCATGGATTAAAGCGTAAGAAGATAGACACAGGTGTTTGGAGGACCAAGAGGACTTTGCAATGACAACACAAGAAGTTGCAGAAACAATCAAATACACGCTTAACTGGAGATGTCCTGGAATATATAACATTCATAACTTCTGGTACAAACAGTTTACCTCCACACATGAAGCTCTCACTCGCCAAATTAATGAAATTATTTTAAAACTTAGCACACTCCCCAGTTTTCTCACCCAAGAAATAACATACCTTAAATTTAAACATTCAGACAATAAGGACCCGTCAAATTACCGACCTATTACCTGCCTTCCAACCCGATATAAGATCATCACAGTCACAATTACCAGGAGAATATAACAACATCTAGCACACAAAAACATTCTAACGGAAGAACAAAAAGGGTGCAGGAAAAACAGCCGAGGATGCAAGGAGCAGCTCATTATGGACAGCATCATCATGGAACAAACCAGGAAAAATTATAGAAACCTTCATACTGGTTACATAGATTATAAAAAAGCCTTTGATTCGATACCCCACAGTTGGCTAACCAGAGTAATAGAATTACATAAAGTCAATAAAAACATCAGGCAATTTCTTACGCAAATCATGAGTACGTGGAAAACTAAAATCAACTTGAGAACACAAAAAAAGCACATCGAAACAGAAGAGATCTACATCACACGAGGTATGTTCCAGTGAGATTCACTCAGCGCTTTGTGGTTCTTCCTCTGTCTCAATCCACTCTCAAACACACTGAATAACACAAACTTCGGATTCCAAATTAAACACCAAAAAAATAACCTACACAAAATAAACCATCTCTTGTACATGGATGACACAAAATTATATGCAAGCACAAAGGCACAGCTAAAGGAACTCCTTAAAGTCACAGAAACGTTTACCCTGGACATCAACATGGAATTTGGTATAAGTAAATGCAAGCTACTTCATCAACAAGGGACAGTGGAAAGACCACCCTACGGGGGAAACAATCAACAATGAAACTATAGATAACATGCTCAAAGAAGAAACGTACAGATACTATTAATATCTTCGCCATACCTATTCTTACGTATTCCTTTGGTATAATTAAATGGTCACACACAGACATAGAAAACATTTACATTCTCATACGCCCTGAATTCACTAAACCCAGGAAGTTACATCCCAACGCATGCAAGGAAAGACTCACCATCGAGAGAAAAGAAGGAGGAAGGGGAATTATAGATATACAATCGCTAAATAAACAACAAATTTACGAACTCAGAAAATTCTTCCACAAAAAACTAACCTCCACAAGGCAATAGTAAAGGCAGACAAGAATTATACACCGCTAGACCTGTCTCAAACGAGCCACGCAGCAGACGCACACAGTCACATCCAATCACGACTAGAAGAGATGAACACCTGGTCTGAAAAAACACTTCACGGAAGACACAGATACCACATAAAACAAGACCATATACATAAAAAGCTTTCATATACGTGATTACAAGAAGGGCAGCTGTTCCCTGAAACAGAAGGCTTCCTGCTTGCCATCCAGGACAAAGTCATAGCAACCAGAAACTACCGAAAGCACATCATCAAGGAAACAACCATTGAAAACGAGAGGTGTAGGAGATGTCACCAGCAGAGAGAAACGATCGATCACATAACGACTGGATGTAGAATAATGGCCGGAACCGAATACACCGCGAGACACAACTCAGCAGCGAAGGTAGTTCATCAAGCATTAGCCACAACATACAAACTAACGGAGAACACAGACACTTACTACTATTATACACCAACATCTATACTTGAAAACGAAGACTACAAGCTCTACTGGGACATTGACATCCACAGAGATAAAACAATCCCCGCAAATAGACCCGATATCACCTTTCAATCCAAAAAAGAGAAAATCACTTATTTAATTGACATGGCTGTCCCCAACGACGAGAACATCCAAGCGAAATACAGTGAGAAGATCGCCAAATACACCGACTTGGCAATGGAAGTAAAAAGGCTGTGGAGACAGGAAAGAGTCATCATTGTTCCTCTCGTCATATCAGTAACAGGTCTCACCCCAACAACGTTTACACCGCATTTGGCTCATTTAGGACTTAATACAGACACTCACAGGAACATCCAGAAATCGGTCATTTTGAAAACATGTAGCATAGTTAGATCATTTCTTAATACACAATAGTTGTTTTTTTTCCATTTCCTTTTTTTTATTTTTTTTACTGACTTGGTATAATCCCGTCAGTATAAAATACAATCACAGGAATACTGTGAGACAAGAAGTCATAATAATAATAATAATAATAATAATAATAATAATAACTATAAAATATTATTTCTTACATTTCAATGTATTCTTTTGAGGTTGGTTTTATTTTTTTTTTACCGTTTTTAATTTTATTTTTAAGAAGTTTTAGTTAAAAGATCAGGCTCAAAGTTTTCGAGGGCTAACCCTCGGTTAAAATGTTGGATATACCTAATAACTAAAACAAGTACTGTGGTCTATTGCACTTAAAATTTGGCTAGAATGGTGGTAAGTAATATTATCGTTGCTTGAATAATTAAACAAGGATATTATAATTATAAAAATAGCCATCTAAATATAAAATCAATAATACAAATTGTTAAAATGATTAAAATGATTAGTAGAATTAGAATTGAACTTGGTGCCTCTAAAAACTCCGAAAACTATGTGAAATTACGATATTTTGGATATGTTTTGATAAGATTTATTATTACCTACCTACTCTTCACGTAGAGCGATTAACTGTACCGGGTGACTTCGTATAAACCGGCACCTCCCGTAACTCTTTTATTTTTTGTCGTACAAAAAAAAATAAAAGTACTTACATACAGAGGATTTTTTTACGTTATAAATCTGCATTGTAATTCCCAGTAACTTTTCATATATACGAGGAACGACAAAAAGTACAATTTTCTTTAATGGAATGCCCTGTAAATTTTTGCCTAAAATGAAAGATCTTTTTTTTCTGATTCCAAATATATAATACTAGTTGACATTTGGTTTAGCCGTTTTCGAGTTATTTAAGTTTAAAAATCAATTTTCATCATAGACTGTAAAATTATTGGCTATAAAATAACAGCTTTTTGAGCAGTTGGCTATGGAAATAAACAATATTAACAAATGTTTCTGAAATGACTTTGACATTTAAATCACTGTTAATAGAACTAAATCAATTCTTTTTGATATATTTTTTTTTAAATGGTTTATTCTGTGGCAGGAAAACGAGAAATTGTTTGTTTGTATGCTGAAAATAGTTATAATGTTTCTGCAACGCGACGTGCTTACATGGCAAATCATCCCGATGGTCCGATTCCCTCAAGATCGACAATCCAGAATATTTTCACCAAATTTAAAACGTCAGATTTGCAAAGAAAGAAGAGGGAACTAAACAATAATACGGAAAAAAAATATTGCTTTGCATCACATAGAAAATCCGAGTCAGTCACTGCGAACTACTTCCAAGGAAATGCGGGCCCGTTACGGAGTAAAAAGAACTTCACGTGAATATATTAGGAAGGTTTTAAAGAAATATGGATTTAGGCCCTATAAATATCATACTGTTCAAAAATTAACTCAAAGGCATAAGAATCAACGACGCAATTTCTGCAACTACTTTTTCACATATGCTACAACTCCGCCTCCTCTACGCAGAATACGATCATTTCTAACAACGTTATAATTAGGTAAGTTTATTGCATCCTTGTTAATATTCGAATTTAGCCAACTTTCGGTTATGGCAATGACATCAAAGTGTTTATTTAAGAAAAGGTCTTTAAAATCTGTGAAATGTGCAAACAGAGATCTTGCGTTTATATGCGCAACTTTAAAAGACATTCAAACCAACAGTCCCTGGGAATTATAAGTAATGTTATTAAGATTTACAAAAACCGAAAGGAAAGAAAATAGAATAGTATAAGAAAGAATAATATATAGAAGTAAGTAAAGGCAGAAAGGAAGGAAAATAGAATAGTAGATTAGAAAGCTTAATATATAGAAGTAGGAAAAACAAATAAATTTTCTTTTAAATTAGAAATAACATAAAAACGGGCATCAATCTGCATGCTTGTCTTAACGTACCTGTGCAACTGTTAAATAGAATAAATAACGAAAGAAACTTTTTTAAAAATATATTATGGATCGATGAGTCAAGCTTTTCAACTAGTGGTTTACCAAATCGACAAAATTTTCGTCACTGGGCACAAGAAAATCCCCAATTCACAAGGGAAGTTCAATTTCAAGGTAGGAGAACAGTTAATGTGTGGTGCGGCCTGCTGAAGAATAGGGTAATATAGCCCTATTTTTTCGAAGGAACATTAACTGGACCAATAGATCAAGAATTTCTGGAAACTCATCTACAAGAAATGCTAGAAAACTTACCGTTAAGGCAGTATATGAACATAATTTTTCAACATGACGGTGCCCCACCACATGTGATACGTGACGTGAAGACTTTTTTGGATTACAACGAGTGGATTGGAAGAAATGGAATTATCTCGCGGCCTTCAAATAGTCCAGATCTAACTCCCATGGATAATTTTTTGTGGGGGTATATTAAAAACAAAATATATAAACGTGATCTGGACAACGTTGAAGATATGAAATATTTTATAACACAGGAAATAAGACATTTAAATGAAAGAAATGGTCATTTTATAGAGAACGCAGTTGAGCACTTGCGAAACGTTTATCACGAATAAGTAGATAAGCAGGGGGGAAATACTCATTCTGATTAATTTGTTTTGAGTCATTTGGTTCATCTGTGTATTTTGCAGTAAAATATATTGTTAATAAATTGTTGTTTATCTTCAATTTTTACTTCGCTGTTTTATTATAATGCCTAGGTATGCAGTAATTTGACATTTGACAGAACATTTGTTTATATTGTTTATTTCCATAGCCAACTGCTCAAAAAGCTGATATTTTATAGCCAGTCATTTTAGTCTATAATGAAAATTGGTTTTTAAACTTAAATAACTCGAAAACGGCTAAACCAAATGTCAACTTGTATTATATATTTGGAATCAGAAAAAAAAAGATCTTTCATTTTAGACAAAAATTTACAGGGCATTCCATTAAAAAAAAATTGTACTTTTTGTCGTTCCTCGTATATATGAAAAGGTACTGGGAATTACAATGCAGATTTATAACGTAAAAAAATCCTCTGTATGTCAGTATTTTTATTTTTTTTGTGCGACAAAAAATAAAAAAGTTACGGGGGGTGCCAGTTTATACGAAATCACCCGGTACAGTAATGATTCTATTAGTGGTCACTAGATGGCGTTTTTTTCTAATTCTTCAAATAACACGGATTTTCTCCAAAAAATTAAATGGTATGATAGGACTTTTTTTGTCATAATTTAATTTAAGGTTATAAAAGGTATCGAATAGTGAAATGAAAAATCCACGTCAGTATTTAAATTAAAAAAGTTGATGATGGTCGCTCGAATCCGAAACGTCAGATTGAAAAACTAACCTCACCAATTTGTAGAGGAGAAAAAGTAAAAATGATGAAATGAAAATTATTTTCTTTTGTCGTTTCAACTAAGCCTACAATTATAGAAAAACCATAAGCTATTTTTTATTCGAATTTTTGAGTTGCTGTTACACCCCCTAGCGGCCATTTTTTCGAACTTGAAAATTATTTCCACTTATTTCTCTTAGTTTTCTTATAGGTTAATACCGTACCCCCTCAAACCTTTATTAATGAATAATATTGGTAATATTAATTAAAATTAATCAAACTTTTTTATCCACGCGAAACTTCGGCAGTATCGAAAAGCTTTGCACGCAGTGTCAATGGAAAATAACGCTGCACTTATAACAAAAAAATAAATTTAAAAATCAATTTAACTGCATTATCTCGTCGACAACTACCGCCTACTACACTGTTTTTGCACGGAAATTGTTCTGCAAATAATGCGTTTTATTGGCAAAACACGATTCAAATAAGAATCATAAAAATGCTGATTTAATTAAGGAGAATTTTTTATGTCTTAATATTCCTAAAAGGGAAATAACAAATTTGACTGATGGTAGCCGAATGATCCAAGTTAAAGAGAACAGGGAACAATTAAAACCCATTATTAACAGCATTATTTTTTTTTTGGGAAAACAGGGCATTGAATTTCGTGGTTACAGAACTGAGTCAAAATTGTCAAAAGTCTCAAAAGTACAATATAACTTCGATAGTCCAGACAGATATCGGAGCGACTTAAGATTTTTTTCACTTGAAAACGAAAACAACTCAAAATATATCAAAATTGTTAGTTTATTATAAAGTTGATCAAAAACTTATAAAAAATCAGTATTCCCATAAAATAGAATCCTAAACACATACATATGTATAAATGTACAGGGTGGTCCACTTAAAATGCTCCTATACTTTATCTCAATAAATAAGATACTAAGAAAAAAAAGTTAAATACAAAAAGTATTTAACCCTAAGTATATTTTTTATTTATAATATTTTTATGTGTACAGGGTGTTCCATTGTGCCAGGACAGTAACCAACTTTTTTATTTTTAATGAAATGGTATGAATATTTTTAGAAATTCTAATTCTACGCTTGATTTTAAGTATTTTTTGTCATCATAGCATACGAAGTTTTAAGTAGTTTTTAAGAAAAATTAACTTTTCTAATTTTTTTCGGAAAAACAGATTTTTGGAAAAAATGTGATTTTTTCATACCTGAAGACTAAAGTTCTGAATTTTGGTTATGGATCCATGGGAGTGGTTAATATTTAATACTCTGACCTATCAAGAGCGAAAATCCATTATTCAGGGTGGTCACAAATGACCATCAAAAAAAATGTTTTTGTAACTAAAAAAAAACTTAATTTTTTTTAATGAAACACCCTGTATTTAGCACTTTTATTGTGTTTAGGATTTAATTCTGCATCATTCCATATATATAGTTTATATTCCAAAAATTGGTAGTTTAGAAGTTATGACCAATTTTCTATAATAATTCGGGTATTTTTGTTAAAAATCTAACTAAACCTAAATAATATCCTATTCTAAGTTTTTTTTTATTAAATCAACAAGTAATGCAAGAAATAAAGTAACTAATTACTTATTACTAAACATTTTCGCCATAACCCCCGTCTTTGGCAATACAATAGTATACATGGTTTCAATTCTCGCAATAGCATTTCTAACCGCGTCTGTTGCATTAAGTCTTTCTACCTCTTGCCTAATTCTCCATTTTAAAACTTGAACAGTATCACACCTATTTTTACGCACCTCGTTTTTTAGGTTGCCCCACAAAAAAATTCAGGGGTGTTAAGTCGAGGCTCCTCGCTGGCCAATCTATGGTCCCGTACCGACCAATCCAAAATGGAAACCGTTGATTCAAACAATTTCTAACAGGCACTACAGTGTGAAAAAGCCCTTCTTTAATATCGTTCGGCAGATTGTCAATTAACGGAAATATTTCGTTCTCCAACAAATTTAAATAGCTCTCACCATTCAGAACAAAGTCATAAAATACTGGACCTATTATTCGATCACGGATAATACCACACCACACATGAACACTTCTCCGACCCTGTTTTTTCATTTCTTTTACACGATGTTCATTTGAGTTACACCAGTAATGAGTATTTTTTCGGTTGAACATGCCGGCCATATTGAAAATTGCCTCATCGGTAAATAAAATATTTTTAAAAATGTCAAATGGTGGTCCATCATGAGAGAACAATAAAAAAGCCTTGTTTGAAAGTCTTGTTGGGATAATTCCTGAACTGGTAAAAATTTGAACGGATGGTAGTTATTATCAGTTAAAGTCCTTTGAATACTAGTCTTACTATTTCCCGGTAGATCTCGGGATGCATCTCTTTGCGAATTTTCTTTGTTTTCTTCAAAATACAGGAGAATTTCTAATTGCTTTTCTTCTGTTAGGACAATTTTTGGGCGCCGTTTTTGTTTATTGATTACCACTCCACGTTCAAGATCACGAACAATTTGTGAAAAAATATGTTTCGTGGGTACCCGTCTTGCAGGATACAACAACCGATAGTCCCGCAGGGCTAATGCTGGACTCTTATTATTTCTTATGTAACATTCATGAAGATTTAAACGCTTTTGGACACCGTATAAAGCCATTTTTCCTTTAAAAAGAGTTAGAGGCAACTAAATGTCAAATAAAAACTGTGTATTTATTGGTATCCAGGAAACAATTTTACTAGTTTTGTTAGGGGTTATGTCGAAAATGTTTTGTAATAACTAATTAGTTACTTTCTTGCATTACTTGTTGATTTAATGTTAAATTTAATTATCATGTTAAAAAAAACTTAGAATAGGATATTATTTTGGTTTAGTTAGATTTTTAACAAAAATACCTGAATTATTATAGAGAATTGGTCATAACTTCTAAACTACTAATTTTTGGAATATAAACTATATATATATGTATATATATATATATATATATATATATATATATATATATATATATATATATACAATGTGTCCCAAATTTGGCTTACATGCATTGCTATCTCGTAAACCGCTATAGCTACAGGGTGGGTTAAATTAGGAAAGTTTTAGAGAATTTTATTACAAATTTGATGACGTTTTGAAGTTTAGGATATCTTTTGTGGTTTTCAAGATAATTGGGAAAAATCAAAATGGTGCATTTTCAACTTTTGCCCGTAGCTTCTAAACGACTCGTATTATGGTTTTATGGTTTATACATTATTAGGGCTTTTTTATTAGAGGAACATTATGCAGGTAAAACGAAGTTTCTAGCTTCAATTGTTTTTGAGATATTGGCATCAACTTTTTATTTTCTTACCGACGCCATATTGGATTATTGTATTTTTGGAAAGATCTTTTAAGAGCTTTCCAATGATGTATAACAAGGTAAGATTATTATTTTTCTTGAGCTCTAAAAACCAAAATAATTGTTTTTTTTTAAGTAGGCTTTGATTACGCATGGCGGCCATAATGAAACAAAAGAATGCCGCATGTCAACAATCATTTTGTGTTCCTGAATAGTACTTGTTATCATTTTCTCATTGTGCCGAGTTTTTACAAAGTTTATTTGAGTTTCTTATACTACTTAAAATGGAGGGTAATTATTCCAACGAAGAGAATTTGGATATGATAGAACTTTATTTTAAAGCAAATAGAAATACACAAGCAGCTGCGCGTTCATACGAAGAACAATTTCCAGACCGACATCAACCAAGCCAAATGTATTATGTTTATTGAAAATTCCACAGTTTGTAAATCGTGTTTCATCTGTCCAAAGTACTTTAGAATGAAAGTTGGGTATTTGCTGGCATTTGTTGATGAACCATTCACTAAACGTGATTCTTCTAGCAAAATCATTTACCTGAAGACCCTGTACAATAGTAGGTTTATAGGGATGAAAGTGAAGTTTTTTACTCGTTGGACGGTTGATTTGGGAATTGCCGTTTGTTCTTCAATCTTTCTTACTATATAGCTGCGTTTCTTGCTTCATTATCTATTGAATAGGTCTTTGGTTTCGGTTTCAAAAAAGACCCGTATAACAGGTTAACAATTAGAAATCTGAAGTGCCTTTGGCTTGGTTGATGTCGGTCTGGAAATTGTTCTTCGTATGAACGCGCAGCTGCTTGTGTATTTCTATTTGCTTTAAAATAAAGTTCTATCATATCCAAATTCTCTTCGTTGGAATAATTACCCTCCATTTTAAGTAGTATAAGAAACTCAAATAAACTTTGTAAAAACTCGGCACAATGAGAAAATGATAACAAGTACTATTCAGGAACACAAAATGATTGTTGACATGCGGCATTCTTTTGTTTCATTATGGCCGCCATGCGTAATCAAAGCCTACTTAAAAAAAAAACAATTATATTTAAAAAAAATTAAGTTTTTTTAGTTAGAAAAACATTTTTTTTGATGATCATTGTGACCACCCTGTATAATGGATTTTCGCTCTTGATAGGTCAGAGTATTAAATATTAACCACTCCCATGGATCCATAACCAAAATTCACAATTTTAGTCTTCTGGTGTGAAAAAATTACATTTTTCCAAAAACCTGTTTTTCCGAAAAAAATTAGAAAAGTTAATTTTTCTCAAAAACTACTCAAAATTTCGTATGCTTTGATGCCAAAAAATACTCAAAATCAAGCGTAGAATTAGAATTTCTAAAAATATTCATACCATTTCATTAAAAAGAAAAAAGTCGGTTACTGTCCTGGCACAATGAAACACCCTGTATACATAAAAATATTATAAATAAAAAATATACTTAGGGTCAAATACTTTTTGTATTTAACTTTTTTTTCTCAGTGTCTTATTTACCACCCTGTACAGTTAGCGTCAGATAAATCCGTACGGTGTCAAATGAGTATAACCTCGTTTTATGATATTTTAGTAATACGGACTTTTATTTTCACCTGTTACCTAGGTTACAATCATACGGATTGAGTGGTTTTAAAGGTATATTAAGGATTTTTACGTACCTTGAATAGTAGAATTTGTTCCATATTAGGTTACTTTCAAAGACATATGTTAAATACACTAATACGAAAATAATAAAACAAACTAATAAAAAAAACCTGGGCCCTGTGCGCTTATATAAGCCCAAACTCTGACTGAAAACGGCTAATTTGCTTGTTTTGAGTGTAATTTGGATCGTACCGAGAATTTGGAGGTCAGTAGACGTGAATTTACCAATTAATTACAAGTAGACTGAAATAGTTTTTCCTCAAAAAATATCACCTTTTCCCAAAAATCAGCGTTTTGCGGCAACTATTCTAAAGCAAACCCGACCCCTTTGTTCTTTATCACTGGACTTTAGGAAAACTTTTGGGGCAGCTGCTCTATTTCTTCTGTTGGAACATTGTATTATATATACATGTCGATACAGTCGTTTCAAATGAATTTTGTCTTTCGCCGATCTTTCTAAGATATGTTCCTCACGTCACTTCTTTAAGATTCATATAATTCCCTGAATAGTGATTTTAGCTATACCAAAATAATTCGACACCAGCCTTATTCTATTAGTGTAATTATGGAAATTTTTGTAGCAATAATTAAACGTGGCATATTTTGTGCTATTATTTTACCCTTGACAAAGCAAGAATGACATCAAAAATCGATAAACGTCAATAATTAATGATGTCATCATGTGCTGTTATAACTGTCAAATACGAAAGGTAATTCAGGTAAATAAAGGAAGATGAAGTACAATTTACAATGAAGCAATTTAGCCGTACGGATTTATCTGTCGCCAACTGTACAGGGTGTCCAATTTTGGTTGTAAATGCAAGGTATCTCCGTTATTTGCAAATATTTAGGGTTGAGGTTTTCGCGACACCGTGCCACTTTTTTGTGAAACTCAAGCTGCTGTAATCAGATTTTCCATAGCCTTTCTCGTTTCGGAGATACAGGGCCAAATTGAAAAAGTTGCATTTTGGGCCACCCCTCGTATCTCGGTTATCTTTTAACGTATCGAAAAGGTAAAAACTGGCTCTTATAGAGTTTTTTACGTAGAATCCAGTGGCGTAGACAGATTTTTACTCGGGGCCGTCGTTTTTGATACATGACCCAAAGTCACGTTTTTTTAAATGGGACACCCTATATATTTTTACGTAGTCCTATTCGTCTTATTATGAGCTTTTCAAAAATATATGGTTATATCTATACTTATTTTAAGAAATAAGGCTGCAATTTAGGTTTGTAATAATATCTATCTATATTTTTCATAGTAAGCCACGGACTGATCAAAAATGGCTTTGTCACTGCTTTGTCATAAAGTAAATGAAGTTTTGATGTTAATACTAATAGACGTGTTAAATTAGTCGCTCTGATTATTACTTTTTAACAAATGGCTGCAAATCAATTATTTGAAAACTTTGAGCAATATGATATGCTGACCTGTTTCATAGAGAGTCATGAAAATATAAACGCCGCTTCTGAGCTTTATTTCATTAGGTAATGTATATGTAATGTATGTATAATATTTTCATAATTATTATTGCAATCTTTTTTAAAACTTAAACTTTTATTATATAGATATCCGGAAAGGAGGCAGCCAAATAAATTAATATTCTATAGGCTGAAATCGAATTTAATACATTTTGGCTCTTTCAAAAAGCCCAGATCAAGGAAATATAACAAAGAGAATCGTGAGGCTGATGAAATTAACGTCTTAGCAAGTGTAAATGTAACGCCTGTAACGTCCTGTAGAAAAATAGAGAATGAAGTGGCTGTAATCAAGTCTCGGGTTCAAACGATTTTAAAGAAACATAAGTATAAACCTTATAAAGTCAGAGTTGTGCAAAATCTACATCCTGGCGATGCAGAACGACGTATTGATTTTTGCCAGTGGTATTTACAAAAAATTAATACTAACCAAAATTTTGGAAGGGCGGTTATATGGTCCGACGAATCGTATATAAGCAGTGCTGGAATATTTAATAGGCACAATACCAGACACTGGTCACCTGAAAATCAACATTTGTTATTTCAACGCGAGCAACAAGGAAGATTTGGCTTTAATGTCGCTTGTTTCGTACTAGGAACCAAAATAAAATTTCATATTTTGAAGGAGGTCTCACTGCTAATCGCTACCTTGAAAAATTGCAAAGTATATTGCCAGAAATCATAGAAGATGTTAACTTAGCACATGTGAATCAAATATATTCCCAACAAGACGGAGCTCCAGCACATAACTTCCAAATTGTGAGGCGGTATTTAGAAGAGAACTTCCACGAACGCTGGATTGGAACGCACGGACCTGTCCGATGGCCTCCTAGATCGCCTGACCTGTCCATATTGGACTTCTCTTTATGGGGTTACCTAAAAAATATAATTTTTGTACCCGACATAACACAGTTCAAGACCTGCGTAACACCACTGAGCAGGCATTTTTGCAAATACAAGCACGCAATGTAGTCATTTCAAATGCACTGGGTAAAATTGCAGGAGTGTGTGAGAGATGTCTAAGAGAAAATGGAAATCAGTTTGAGCAGTTCTTTTGAAGATTACTAATTACGAAAAATAGATATACTTAATATATTCTTAAAAACTTAAACTGTAGCCTTATTTTTAAAATAAGTATAGATAACTATATATTTTTGAAAAGCTCATAATAAGACGAATAGGACTACGTAAAAATATACAGGGTGTCCCATTTAAAAAAACGTAACTTTGGGTCATGTATCAAAAACGACGGCCACGAGTAAAAATCTGTCCACGCTACTGGATTCTACATAAAAAACTCTATAAGAGCCAGTTTTTACCTTTTCGATACGTTAAAAGATAACCGAGATACGAGGGGTGTCCCAAAATGCATCTTTTTCCCTGTATCTCCGAGACGAGGCGGGCTATGGAAAATCTGATTACGGCAGCTTGAGTTTGACAAAAAAGTGGCACGGTATCGCGAAAACCTCAACCCTAAATATTTGCAAATAATTGAACCCTTTTTGACGTATCAGTTGCTTTTTCTTTGGGTCTTTTCGGGAGCAGTACATCTTCCATGGGAAGATTGTTCTGTTCAGCCCACCTGATGGTCATTGAGAACACTTTGAAAGCATCTGCATGTTTAACTTTTTTCATATTTACTCCTCTGATTCAGAAGAGTATCCTATGTTTTTAGTACTTCACCTTCGATAAGTTCTTCAGTTAAATCAATGACAAACTGTTCGTCTTCCACAGTCCATTTAGTAACTTTCTCGAAATTCAAGTCATTTTCTGGATCATTGACTTTAATATTTTAGAATTTTTCTGCGAACGTAATAGTTTTAAGTGCTCTTTTGCTTATAGCCATATGTCCAGCACGGTTGAAAAGCAACTGTAGAACGATAGCCTCCACTCGTAAAGTTAAAATAAGTAATTTCTGCTTGTTCAGACAGGAAAATTCTTATTTTGCATTATATGTTTGTATGTAATATTTTCGTTCACGGATTACAGATGCAAAATTCACAAAGTACAGGAAGATCAGCAGGGTCCGGATTACTGAAGTGTCCGAACTATCAAAGTTGTACTGTAAATGAAGGCAATTTAAGAGAAATTATCCAACACCATATTCAGACGCGTGGCGATGACTTAAAATTAAAATCTCATTTTGAAACTGCAACTTCCCGTACTAAATGCGTAAGTCCTACTGTTTAAAACGAATTAATTAGTTCTCGTGGAGACGAAATCTTAAATGTATTTCTTTCGAAACTTTCAGTCAATAAGTTTTATAGTGTATTCAATTCATTTGCACAATGTCGATGAAATAAATAAATATTTCTCTTCTGTTTTTCGTGAAAAGGACTGTCCTGAAATGATTAACTTTTATAGACATCAACAACTTCTTAATAATCTTTTTAATTTTAGAATGTCTGCAGAAGATGACATTAATAACGCATTAAATAAAATAAGATCAAATGCTTTTCGTTCGTTTTGACTCATATTGTTAATGTGAAAATGGTCATTTCCCATCGGCCTGGAAGTTATCCCATATCCACCCATTGCCTAGTTGAAAGTCCAGAGAGTTATAAAGACTTATGACCCATAAGCTTGCTTCCAGTTATGTCTAAGATTTTGGAACGTGTGGTATATGATCAACTTAATGAATATTGTGTTGTCATCCCTTCAAATCAGTCAGGTTTCAGAAAGAACCATAGCACTGCTGCAACCCTGTCTAATATACTAAATACCATTGTTGGATACCTGGTTGGCGGTCGTGTCTCGAAGCTGATACTTCTAGACTTCTCCAAGGCATTTGATACCATAAATAATCCAGTTTTATGTGCCAAATTAAGACATTATGGTGTGGTTGGGGCTGAGCAAAATTTTTTTAAATCGTAACTCTCCAATAGGTCCCAAGGAGTGATCCACCAGAATATTTTCTCCTCTAAATTTCCTGTGACCTCCGGTGTTCCCCACGGATATATTTTGGGGCCGCTTTTATTTTTGATATATTCAGCAGAAGTATTAAACAGCATTACTATTTGTTCGTACCAGCCATTTGCTGACCATATCCAAATGAATTTTAGGTTTTTGCAGTGGTGTACCGTAGGGAAACGAAATAGGGATGCTATAAAACTTAAGAATGTCCAGGACATAAAAAAATATAGTGGTAATATAAAATAATCATTATGTTTTAAAACTAAAGCATTAATTTTTAAACTGAAGCTCAGTTCTTCTATTTGGATTCCATTTGGTCCATTTATTACGGTCCCTTTAAATGAATCTAACAAACGCAAACTCTTGCAAGGCGCCTTCAATGTACAATGCCTGTATGCGCCGAGATGTGTTTAAGCAATCGCATCCACGAGCAGTAAAAATTCGCGTGTTCAACTACTGGCTTCGAGTCAGGTCCCCGAGTGGAATGGGTATGCCAAGCCGGCGGCTTGATGTAACATCGACAGTCACATCACTTTGCAAGACGTACTGGCTGCAATAGTTATGAGGAAGTTCAACGATATCGGAGGGTTAGAGTGCTTGTTTATCCAAGTGTATCCGATGTAAATTATAAAAAAAATGTTTGTAAGTAAACATGTTTGGTAGGGATAAAAAAATACCTTCTGTGTTTCCTAAAGGGATGCGACGCATCACCCGCATCCGTGCACGCTACACCCCTGGTTTTTTGCTATGTTCATGTTCATGTCACATTGCTGAATACATTGTGAATCAGAGTTACACAACGTTAAACTAAACCCATTAAAATCACTGATCGTTTATTTTGGCGGTTCTAAAACTGACAAAGTCAAGCGTCTCGCAGATTTTCAGATCAGGGGCAAACCATTGCAGCGTGATGGCATTGCTAAGTCGTCGGGACCAGTTAAAATTTGCACCTTATATCAGCTCCTTACTTAAAAAATCATTTTGCAACTTGAAATTTTTGTATGCCATTCGTCAGATATTGTCAAAAAGGTTTGAATTTTATTATCCCAATCGTTGGTCATTTCCTTCTTCCATTATTGTGATTTTGTTCATTTCTGAGTGTTGTACAGCAGAATCGCATACAGAGGGCAGTGGCGGCTATTCAGAGGAAGTAGAAGAAGTTCTTTAAAGCATTAAATATTATATTGAGTTCGTTTTGTCTCGTCTGTGTTTCAGTTAATCGCACGAATCTGGATATTAGGGTTTTTCGCCACAGCCTGAATTTGTGCTGGCTGATGATATGATCTTGCATTTGAATATCTGTCTGTATATGTTGGTTTTCTATAGACGGTATATTCGAAATGTCCGTTATGCAATTTTGTAACCAGAACATCTTTTGGACAACAACAACTATAAGGTTATGCAGGCAGATCCGACAAGTAGAATAGAAGGATGCATTAGCAATTTGATCAACACATCCAGTCTACCACCAGCGGAGAAAAAATCACTAAAACCAAGCAGCTCCAAGACTCCCGGGTTCTGCGGTCTTCCGAAGATACACAAGGACAACGTACCACTTCGACCGATCGTCAGTGCAATAGACTCGCCCACATACCAACTAGGTAAATATCTCTCAAATTTTCTTAATCCATTTACTGGAAAAACAGATTCTTTTATTAAAAAATCTGCACATTTCGTGGCAAAACTCAAGACAATCCAGTTGGATCCCGAAGATATTTTGGTCAGTTTCGATGTAGAATCACTGTACACAAATGTTCCTGTCAATGACTCAATTTCCATTATATCAGACATACTGGATAACAATAATCTTGATAAGAACTTAGTAGACCTAGTGGAAACTTATTTCATTTTTCAAGGAACTTTTAATGAACAAACTTCAGGGGTAGCTATGGGATCTCCTCTATCACCTGTGGTAGAGAATATCTTTAGGAAGCCTTTGAGGATATTGCTCTAACATCCGCTCCACTAAAACCGAAGCACTGGTTTAGATATGTAGATGATACTTTTGTTGTTTGGCCTCATGGACAGGATAATCTCCTCATATTTCTGGACCACCTTAATCAGCAACATCATAATATCAAATTCACGATGGAAATTGAATCTAACGGAACAATTTCCTTTCTAGATGTGTGTTCAAAGGAAGGAAAATGGTACATTAGGACATTCTGTGTATAGAAAACCGACGCATACAAATAGATACTTAAACAAAAGAAATCGGTTATTAACTCACTAGTATTTAGAGCTTTTCGATTTGTGATCAAGATTCTTTAACATCGGAAACATCGAAACTGACCGAAGCTCTCAGAGGGACTGGTTATTGCACTGAAGATATTACGCGTTCAATTAAAAGACATAGTAAACCAACTCCGCCAAAGGAGAATGATAAAGAGCCACCATTAGGTAGTGTTGTTCTTCCCTACATACATGGCACTACAGACAAAATAGGACGATTACTTCGGCGGTCCAACATACGTACAATCTTCAATAGGCATAAGATGCTTGCGATCCCCGAAAGATCTTGTACCTTTCCAAACAGAAGGAGTATATAAAATTCCTTGCTCCTGTGGAGGAGTGTATGTGGGAGAAACAGGACGCTCAATATCAACTAGACTTAAGGAACACGAATGATGTATTAAAAAGAAACAAATTGTTCAATCTGCTGTAGCTGAACACCAGCATAACACTGGCCATTTCATAAATGTTAAACATACAAAAAATTTCAATAGAAATACGGGTTACGGTCTACATCACACGTGGAAATCGATCTTAACATAGGGTCACCGTTCGGCGAGCACAACTCGGGTATAAAAGACCGCCTGAATCTCTTCGAGCTCATTCGGTGTTCAGATCTCGTAGAGTAAAGATCCCTGAAGATGGCTCGTGCAATCGAAGGCGAAACGTCGGATAGTAATGCCAATTTGACATGGTCTAATCCCAAGAACCATTATTTCTAGAGTAAATTGTATTCTGGGGTGAATTGAATTTACGTGAGTCAGAAATTTTTCGAGCTCTGTATCACCATGTTGCCATATAATAAATATGTCATCTACATAACGAATCTATAATTTGACCTTTAAACTTGCTTTCTCAAGAGCTTCTTCCTCGAAGTATATCATAAATAAATTCGAGACTACTGGTGATAGCGAGGACCCCATTGGAGCACCATATATTTGTTTATACATTTGCTCGTTGAATGAAAAATAAGTATTTTTAAGGCAATGCTCCGAGAATTATATTATAGGTGCCTGCAAATCCTCGCTCATAGCAATCCTGTCCAATGATTCGTCGATGGGAATATTGGGATACAACAATTTGATATCTAGGCTTGCTATGATGTCGTCTTTTTCGAGTTATTTTCAGCAAGAACTTTTTCCAGTTTTTGTAGCGGCGAATTAACAGCACTAATAATAGGTCTGATGGGCGCCTGGGGTAAAGCATAAAGTTTGCTCGACTTTTTCCGTAGTATGATTTTTTATTTGAATTT
>JAUTXW010002526.1:0-46415 GCA_030620095.1 Kuschelorhynchus macadamiae
TATAATCAAAGCACTGCCGTTAAGGTTGTGCTACATAAAAAAAACTGTGTGTAAAACTTCAATTTGAAAATTAACTTAAAAAAAACTGACACACTTAACGCTTCTCAAGAACCTTTCTTTGAAACCTATTCCACATTCGGTCTATTATGACAAAAACACAGCCGTTAAAGTTACTGCGTCGAGGGTTATTTTACACATAAGTTTGTAAAATTTTAAATTTGAAAACTAACTCAAAAAAACATAACGGACTTCGAGGAATTTCGTTTGCCCTTATACTTGTTTAAGAATAACACCATGAAGTAGAATTAAGTAAAGCAGGGCCATTGCACGGTGTGACATCATAGCCCATATGAGAGCGTTTTTTAGAATGGGAAATGTGTAAGTATGTATAATTGCATTTAATTTAGTTTCCAGGTAAAAAACAAACCTGTTTTTACCTGCAGGTTTGCTATTGTAAATACCCTATTAATCTTCTTCCAACATTCCAAAAATACATTGCGACTACGGACGCGACGTGAATTTGACAACTCACTAGTCAGAGATCTTTGTGAACTATTTAACATAAAATTAATCTTCTTTATCGTAAGCCACTCTCAGTCTAACATGTCCATCGGAAGGTTCCACGGAACCTTGTTAGAAATGATTAGAGCGAATGTAGCCGAAAATCCTACAGAACATACCTTATGGGGTAATCTGCTATAATAATACAAAAATAAAACACACGCAATTTGAACTTATTTTTAGTCCCACATCAAGTAGATCACCTGAAACTTTATACAATCAGGACAAATTAATATAAAAATACGTAAAGCTCTTAATAATCGTATGGAATACTTTTACAAAATCGCTAGGGCAAAGACAGAACGACGAAAAACCAAAAATCAGGTTCTACGGACACGTATTTACTAGCCCTGAATACAAAGTTGGCGATAAAGTATATGTTAAAGGGCCACAAATAAAATGTAAAGCTGAAAACAAATTTACCGTTTCTTGGAAATTACAGAGGTTTCCATCAGCCATTACACCTATCAACAACACACTCGAAATTTCTTTCTATGAAGAAACTGTCCAACGACAATGTATCACAAATTTTGACAAAATCCTATAAAGATTAATAGACGGCTTGACTCGTTTAGAATGTTATATTTCAGATCTGAAATACAAATACACATTAGTCTTCTTAATCAAATATCCGATTCTGTCAATTTATAATACAAAGAAATAATCGTAGACCCGAAACAAATATAGTAATAAGGAGGCGGGGAGTATACTAAAGTAGTTAAAAATACCCTTAAATCCTGAAAGCTGTACCTTATATCATATCACCAATACCCAGATTAGATAATCGAACAGAATTTCATCATATAATTTGTACAACACCAAATTATATTGTGCAGGGTGATAATTCACTGTAATGTGTTTCATTTCGAAACCTGGTATACTATAAATTACTAGGACGAGACCAAAAGATCTCCTCACTGTTCTGCGCTACCCGATGGATAGTGAAGCGATTTGCAAAGCTCAGCTACTTAGAATACCAAACCCAGTTACTAAAACCATGCTAGGTATCACTTCTTCTTGGAAAGTGATACAACGTTAAGGATATCGACCAAAACTTCTGGTTGATTACAGTGTCAGATCCACAACCAGTTACCAATACTCAGTCATACAATGTCAGTTCCTTTCTTAGACTTCAACCATATTGTCATGCCTATATAGATAGTACAAGAATTCACGCCAAGTGTGACCTAATAAATATCAAAACGTTACTTATAAAAGCCAACCATTTTTCAATACAAGTGCTGCCCACACTTCGCGCCTAAACTTCACATTCCAGATTTTAAACCCCTAAAATTAAACAAGCTCTTTGTCAGATTGTGACTTTATCTTTTTGTAGACCATAACCGTACGGCTATGATTTGATTATAAACTCTCGATATTGTCTAACTTTTTATGTAATTTTGAATATTCTTTTTGCAGACCATAACCGTACGTCTATGATTTAATTATAAACTTTCAACATTATCCAATATTTATATTTTTGACAGCTGTCAAAATATTTTAAAAGTTACATGGAACGGTGTAACCCAAATTTATAAATTTTAAGCAGTTCTAAAGTTACAGAAAAAAAAACAGTTTTTTTGCTAGATGTCCAAATATTATCTCTTAATAATTACTCCACTGAAAGTTTCATGGAAATATAAAAACCGGGTTTAAAAATTTTAAGTAGTTCAGAAGTTACGAAAAAAAAACAGTTTTTTGGCAGCTGTTAAAATATTTTGATTAAATAAATAACGCTATTAAAAGTTACGTGGAACTGTGAAAACCGTATTTAAAAATCTTAAGCACCTCAAAATTTACGGGGAGGCAGAAAAGTTTTTTTTACAGATGTCAAAATATTTTTTTCAAATAAATTACGCCTTTTAATGTTAAATAGAATTGTGAAACCGGTATTTAAAACTGTTATGTAGTTTAGAAATTACGGGAAAAAATACTTTTTTTGACAGATGTGAAAATACTTTTTTCAAATAAATTACGCCACTAGAAGTTATATTGAACTCAGAAAACCGTATTTAAAAACTTTAAGTAGTTTAGAAATTACGGTAAAGACAGTTTTTGTACATTTAACAAAAGTGTTTTTTCATAAAGTACGCCAGATAAAGTTACATGGAACTGTGAAACCGCATTGACAGGTGTTAATTTTTTTTTAATAAATTACGCATCTAAAAGTTAAATGGAACTATGAAAACCCTATTTAAAAATGTTAAGTAGCTTAAAAGGTATGGGGAGAACAATTTTTCACGGCAGCTGACAGTAGACGTCGATAAATTAGTGCGTAATACATCATCCTTCAATCTCCCAGAAAGTGAAAAAGATTCATCGTTGTTGATCTGTTAATTAAATTTTTATTGTTCATGTTAATTAAATATTTCATTTGTGCTTATTTTTTTAAAGATCTATGAAGGTCGTGCTTACGTTAATAATTTAAGATAATTCTGAATTAATCTGATCTGTAGGTAAAGTCGGGAAACTCAAAGTAGGCGTGCTCTATAGGTTCACGGTTCACTTCTAGGTTATTTCGACTGTGATATGATATACAAGACAGCGACTGATGGGAAATACACACAAGAGGCCGAATCGACCTTTGACCGCGCGTTTGACAGTAATTAGCAGAAGCGAGTGGCTTTTGCTATTTATGGGATCCCAGATCTCCGAGCGTCTGAAATATTAGAAGGCCTGACGCGGAATTTAATAAGCCGGGAATCGCGAGAGAGTTGGTAATTAAATTTTGATAAAGTTTCATATTTTTGTTGCCTATTTTGCTAGCCATGCTGAAATAACGGCACCATATTTTTGAAAGTTTGAAATGCACGAGTAAAATATGAATAATATGCTGATGATAATTTGTCATTTTTTTATTTAGAGGCCCATCTAAAGAATTTACGTAATTTAATTATGAAAATAATATTTAAAAAAAAAATTGATAGCCTTAATGAAAATATAAAAATTCTTTGACTTCGTCCTGAAAATTGTGTTCGTTATTAGTAAGAAAACATAGCAGTCGTATACCTATTATGCACTCGAATTTTAGTAAAATAGTAAATGTGCGTCAATTGCCCCTCAATTTTTTTTCAGCTTGATTTAGATTGATTTATTTATGTTAATGTATATTTCGAGAAATCACGGTCCTTTTGACCGCGTCAAAATGAAATAACTTTCCGACGTTTCAACTTCGATTGCACAAGCACAAGGCATCCTCAGAGATTTTTACTTCACGAGATCCGAACACTGGATTATCTCAGAAATATTTAGGGTGGTTATTTATAGCCGACCTGAGTTCAGGTGTAGTTTATAGCCCGTATTTCTACAAAAATTGTTACTATGCTTATAGAATCCCGAGACCGACGCAAGAACTTCTTTTACATTTTGGTTTTAGAGCAAAGGAATTTAGTAAAAATAGTAATATACATCCCTCGCTGCAGCGTAACCTATCTCGGAAACATCATAAAAACTGCGAAGGTCATATAAATTAAAAAAACCTCTAAAAAATAAAATTCTTTTAAATTTCAGCATACGTCGTTCGTCGATAACAATCTCTTCTTATTTCGTTTTGGCCTATCGCCTATCATCAAAATGTAAATCTTTCGTGTTTTTCTTTGTTTGGTTATGTTTGTTTTATCTATGCAACATTAGCGAACCATTTAACATACGAATATAGTAAAAACTATTTTTGGAATAATTATGTAAAACGTAAGAATTAGTACGGTGTGGATAATACATAACCATACCCATGGGAAATGACATACTCTCCCACGTACTTAACAGAACATTCACCTGTTTTTACTGCTATATGCTGTTGATATGGAATAAGAGTCCACTCACTCCAGACCTACGCTATAGTATTAAGCTTAAGATTTTTTCTATAGGTGTGTTTATTTTTCTCAATGGGTGATATTATAAGAAATGACCATTTCGACTCATCTCTTGCTGCGTAATAATAATAAATTTTCATGTGGTCACCGCGTTTCATCAATACTGAATACTACATGAATTCGTAAATTATATAACAGATATAATTTTTTTTTGGCATTGAGCGAGACATGGCTGCTGATAGCGATAGTTTGGGACATCAAATTCAGAAAGAGGCAGTGGGGTAGGCTTCTAGGTGAAAAAAGGTATCAGAAATTGTCACCATTGTCCCACTGACAACTTTGAATTTTTGAGAATAAAAACTGAGATATCAAATAATAGTATATTGTGTAACAAGTGCGTGAAGTTTTAGAACTTTTATACACGAGTGTGATGTTTGTGACCCGAGCCGAAGGCGAGGGTCACAATATCACACAAGGGTATAAAAGTCTTCACGCACGTATTGCACACTATACTTTTTCTACAACCGTAAATAATACAAGTACGAAATAAAATTAAACTATTTAATTTTCTCCTTTATATAATACAAATTAAACTAATGAACTATTTATTTCATTTTCTGTTTTATAATAATTGTAACTTTTTAATAGAACTTATAGTTAAATTATTTAATTTTCTACTTTATAATAATTGTAACTTTTTAATAGAAATTATAGTTAAATTATTTAATTTTCTTCTTTATAATTATTGTAATTATTAATAGTAATGTTGCAATTTGTTAGATTACTAAATTTAACTTCTGTAGCCTCCTTTGATGATGATTTGTTAATAATATTGCTGCTTGTGATCGAGGTCATATTTGGATTTTGAACTGACAAAAGTCTATTTGAAATATCATTTTTCTTGTTAAGGGAATTTTCTACGTAACCCTCAGCTACCGTTGAAGATTTCCAACCGCCGTGTTGTTTTAACATTAGTAAATCTGCACCGGTTTCAACTAGCAAGGAAGCAGATGATCGTCTGAAACAATGGCCTGTATATTTTTCTGGATGTGGTAGTTTTAAAAATTTTGCTATTTCACTAGGCAATTTTCCAAATTTGTTTATCCCGACGACTTGGCGAGTACATTTTCCTCCTTGATACTTGATGAAGAATTTGTTTTCTTGATAATTTTGGGGACGAAGGGCGGCATATTTTCTGTATAATTCTAAATGCTCGGTAATGGTAAATTTTCTTGTTATTTTGGTTTTTGTATCAGGGACGGATACAACAAGAACACTTCCTAAATCTTGAATATCGCACATTTTTAGCTTATAAATTTCGCTTCTTCTTAGAGCACCAGCAATCCCAAATATTAATATCACTTTGGTTAATAAAAAAACTTCGTCAGGAGCCTTATTTATGAACTTGAAAATTTGTTCTTTCTCCAATATTCGAGATTTTTGTGGAATATATCCTTCAATCTTCCGTTTTAAAAATGCATGAACTTTTGGATATTTACCAATGTCAATGTTATTTTTAATGCTAATAGTACTTTTTAGCATTGAATAATGACTCCATAGTGTTGATGATTTCACATTTTTTGACAATTCTGATAAATATGCGAGTAAAACATTTTCAGAAAAGGTTTTAATATTGTTCTTACTGCGCCAGGTCATAAATTTATTGTACGTGTTTTCATAAATTTCCTTTGACTTCTGAGGTAACAGAGAATTACTAGCTGTTTTCGCTGCTTCCGTAATATCTGGTGGAGTACACATTTCTATATCAGAGTCCATAATTATTGCTTATTATAACTTAAAATAATAAACTGTTCAAATTACTATTCGAACTTAAAGTGTCTATTTTAAACTGTTTGCATTGGCAATTTGACAACTTGTTACCATGACAACGATACAAATTGCGAGGCACGGCCGCCTAATAAAATTATTACCAGTGCGGGCCCGGTGCCTAAAATTAATGGCGGCCCATGCATTTCTTATTGAGCCGGTGCGTGAAGTAAATCCTTTAGGGAAAGCATTGTATTTCACGCATCGGTGCTTGAAAAAAAGCTTTAGCTACTGCAATCAGTGTGTAAAATAGGATTTTAAGGACGGTTGTAGAAAAAAATATTCTAATTACAGTCATAGATCGTCCTCCCTCTTCTGACGACGTGATTTTCTTGACTCATTAGAGGACTTGTTTATAAATACTATTCCAATATTTGATCATGAGGTCTTTATTGGGGACTTTCTGACAGGGTTCAAATCCTACTTAATACATTTGGTTTAAATCAGGTGGTAAGTGAGCCTACTAGATGTAATATGTCAAATAATACTGTAGTAGACGTAATTACCATAAGTCAAATCAGTAATTAGTTATTAGTCTTGCAGATAAATTACTGACCAAAATTTGGTATTTTGCTTGCTTGAGTTTCCAAAGAGTAAAAAACATTCTTTTAAGATACAATGTAGGAATTATAACGGCGTTAATATGAATCTATTTGAATAAGATGCCCTTGCGTTAAATTTGGACGCTATTTATCATGTAAACAATATTAATGATAAGGTTGACATGTTTAACAAAAATATTTTATATCTAGTGAATTAACATGCGCCAATAAAAAATAAAACTGTTGAAACCAAACCGTTTACCCCATGGATGACGGATAACATTAAACTGTTAATGAAAGAAAGAAATAAAATAAAACGCAAGTCAACCTAAATTATTATAGACAGCTAAAAAACTATACAAAACATGCCATTTTGCGAGAAAAAATATCATATTTTAATACCCTTTCAACAAAAAATATAATTTTTTGGAAAAATACTAATAAACTGCATCTAACTAAAATTTAAAACCCTGATTTGCCATTCACATTTAACGACCCTGAAATTTTAAATAATCATTTTTCTGGAAGGGTCAATCAAACTAACAATATATCGCAAACTAAACTTCATTTTTTTCATCAATGTTCAACAAACACAAGTAGGTAGATTAAAAAAAAAATGTTTTTTGGCTTTTTCGCAACTGAATAAAAATATCTAACTTTAAATTGATTGAAGCAAATATTTATGAAAGTATTTGTACAACTACTATGTGTCTATAAAAACTTAAGGTAAATGATACAATTTCTTATTTTTGCTTAAATAATATTGTTTATATCATGTATCAAAACATTTCGTAGATAGACTAGTCTACGGAATGTTTGAGATACGAAATTTTATTTTAAAATATTTGCTTCGATCAATTTAAAGTTAGAAATTTTTATTCAGTTGCGGAAAAGCGAAAAAAATTTTTGTTTTGTTATTCTCAACGCAACAAATAATCTGAACACATTTAAATATAACAAGTAAATTTATTAAAACAATTCCCCCTACCATGCGGTTTTTATTGTTTTGTAGATTATGTATTGGATACGTATTTAAAACCAATGCTCTTTTATGCAAAATTTGAAAACGACTGTTCCTATTGAACTAATAGAAGCCGCTATACTTATTTAACAAAAAAGTCCAAATCGCCATTTTTTCACAAAAGTAAAACTCCTTTCTCTATAATGCCACTCACATGCTAATTTAAAAATAAGCTTGAGGAAGAACATTTCCGATAGATTTTGCCGTATGTGCCTTGGTCTTAAGTACGTTGTGTCGGTAACTATAATAAATATACGAATATCTTAGAAGATTAGCAGAAGACAGAAAATAGTTCGTTGTTGTAGTCGCCGATCTCCAGTAACTCCGGTAAAAAGAAATATGGCATTTTATTAAATTATTGAAAAACATGCGTTTGAAAATAATTTTTTTAGCACTTATTATTAGATTACATTTGAATTAGACTCATATTCAAGGTTAAATGTGGATTACTTTAGTTATTAACCCCCAGGCATATAGGTTTGCGCGCTTTAATTTTTATTTTATATCATACATATACTTACAATAATTTCAGTTTACCTACGGTAATATATTCTTTTAGTGCATAACAAGAAAACATAATAATATAAATAAATTTTATGTCCAGATATTTGCCCAAACTATTATTATCTTTGACTTGGTTAAAACACTGTTCTAGGTTCTTAAAATATGGATATAAAATTTCCTTAAAAGAAAACCAAAGATCTCCAACTCGGTTAGAACATTATTTAAACTGTTTTTGCTATAAATCTGAATGGAATCCGTTCTTAAATTATTTTCAGTTTCTCGAAACAGACAATTTTGATTAAGCGTCCATATGCACACAAACTGGAACCATTGTTTTTTATGCATATCGTACTGTAAAACCTGAAAAATACTCAACTTATCGATATTAACATTTACATTTTTTTCTAATAATAACATACCTGATTAATGGTATGTCGTTAAAATCACTAAAATACTTTTTTTAATTGATATTTATGATGATATGTAGGCTAAATGGAAGGAGCAAGCTTTTAGTAAATTAGAAAAAAATATTCTTAATAATGGACTTCTTATTTTTTTTTAAACAGGAATCGCGGAAACAAAAATGTAATGTATTACATCTCAATTAAGATGGGCTTTTTCAAGGTTCTACCATTTTATTTCGAGATAACCTCAAAACTTAATTATTCAAATCCTGTTGCTACTTATGCTGCGCGATAGGTGCAAAAACGATGTAAAATAATAAAGAAAAAAATACCTGGCAATGTGAAACATGTTAAATTTCTAAAATCGTGTTTGAAATCTTGTTACTACGGTGAAGGGAGACGGAGTTGCTGCCTCCGGCACGCTTTTTCCGAATTGATTTCCTTATTTATCACGTTATAAGCTGCTCGTCACCAGCATATTCGATTCTGTTTGTAATATCTAACTTTAGGGCCTTCGATATATACAACTGGGGTATTATTTGCCATTTTGCGAACACTTACATTTTCCGAATATTTTCCTCTTCCCATTTTCGCCTACGTCGGGAAAAGTCTTGCGTGTTAGAGACGTCAATTCTTGTCGTAAAGAAAGCTTACTAAATGGTTAACGGAGGCTTCATTTCACGCTTATCAATTTAAATGGGCCAGAAAAAGTCATTTTACGAAAGAGATGTCATTTATTGGATGTCCTAAATACAGGGCATTCAAAAAAATGTGTTTTGGTAAAGAATCCAGATATAGATTTTTAACAACTTTTTTACAATCACTTTAGATGTAGACAGGATCGTCCATTAAAGGTGGACATTGGTCATATCTGAAAAACTATTTGCCACCATATAAAAAAATCTCGTTTTAAAAGTAGGTACCAGAACTTTAATGAAAATATTTTTGTCGTTTATCAGTAGGTCAGAAAGTCGCTTTTCGTAAGAAACATACTTCAACACGTTAGCCGAATATCAGTCAAGTTACAATTTTAAAGGTTCCACCCTTTGTAGATGATGAATCATGTAATTTTTAAAACTCTATATCCTCTATTATATTTACCCGATTTTAATGAACGTTTAAAGGGGCATTTTACGTCAATTTAAAATTGTGTTTGACGTTGCCTGAAACATTTCTAATAGACTTGAGAGGGCACTGTTGCTAATAAAACACTTTTTTAAGTTATTTTGAAACTGTCGGATGGAATGCTTTTCATTTTTTACAGCAGTCGAAAAGAATATAAAAATATCTCTTTTTCGTCGAAAACCGATTGTCGACATCGTTGTTCATTTTCGAGTTATTGTTAAATAAGTAGTTCAGTCCGTATAATGTACTCATTAAAATGCTAATTAGTATTAAAAAAATATTACTAAACTCCAGTCAAAGCCA
This sequence comes from Kuschelorhynchus macadamiae, assembly GCA_030620095.1. Classification (NCBI taxonomy): domain Eukaryota; kingdom Metazoa; phylum Arthropoda; class Insecta; order Coleoptera; family Curculionidae; genus Kuschelorhynchus; species Kuschelorhynchus macadamiae. Next base: position 10,100 of record JAUTXW010002526.1, read on the forward strand.
TCAAATATGTCATTTAAGCCAAAACCTTTATTTGTAAATAACTAAGAGGTTTAGTTAGGTCTTTGAAAAGTTGGGGTTGTGCTAAAAACTGTGGCGTTGCTATTTTATTAATCTTAAATGGTTATTTCCAGCTTTACATTTGAGAACAACTGGATATTCATCTTTTTGAGAATAATACTAATACAAATTGTATTTCATAAAATAACAATAAAAATTTTAAGTTTATTTATATAATAAACATACTCTTGATGGGACTTTTTAAACAAATATGAACATATAACGCAGAAAAACGTTGCCTTGGGTTTTAAATATAAGGATCATTTTCACAACCCTGTTAATCCGAGCTCGTCTTGGCCTCTTTTAGAATTTTCGAAACGAGTTTGGTTTCGATGCGCAATAAAACTTAAACAGTGACATCTATATTCTATAAAGGAAAACAATTGTCATTTCGGTCTTATTTAAAATAGAGCAAAAAACTTGGTTGTCTTTAACTGTTAAATATTCGGGGATTTGTAAGTCGTCTATTATGGTGTAGGGTATAACTGTATCGCCATTTGAAATATTTTTTATAGGAATTTTAATAATTTGTTTAGATTTTGCCTCAGTGATGTCGTTTGAAATGGCAGATGTATTATGATAAGAAAGTTTAATACTGGTGTAGGGCGCCACTAAAAGGTCATTTTCCAGTTGAACATTTGCTTTAAGGATTTTTAAATTGTCTATTCCTAAGACAATCAAAATAATTATGGAATTTTGGCGATTTTTTTGCTGTAAGTAATTCTTTGTTAAGAAGCCCGCAAAAACTTTAAATAAAATAACCAAATTCTTATATATATAGAACTGGGGTATTATTTGCCATTTTGCCAACACTTACATTTTGCGAACATTTTCCTCTTCCTATTTTCGCCTGCGTCGGGAAAAGTCTCGCGGGTTAGAGACTTATGCAAATTCTTATGCACTACGCTCAGATTATTATTAAGTTTAGCAGTTTTACATATTTTTATAATTTCTAGTAAAAATGGCTCCTCCGCAATTGAAACAAGAATATTTACATATGATACCCGAATTTTACGGAGCAGTCCAACTTTTACCTAGATTAATTGATATTTGTGAAAAACTTGTAAAAAACATTATGACACAGTCGATTGAAGCAATTTTAAAAACGAATATCTCACGAGTTCTATTTAAAAAAAAGATCAGGCAATATTCCTGTGTATACTAGGTCGTACAGATACCCCGAAAAAAAAAGAGGTAGAAAATAAAATTCAGGATATGCTTGATCAAAAAATAATTCGCCATTAATTATGTCTTAGATCCCCTCCTATTTGGGGTGTGCTAAAGAAAATTCACGCTTCAGGTAAACGCAAGTGGAGAATTGTCTATTCTAAAAAACTGATTGAAAAGGCCTTTGAAAAACGATATCCTTTACCAACTATCACAATTCTGTTAGATAAATTAGGCAAAGGTCAATATTTTTCCACCCTTGACTTGGCATCGGGGTTTCATTAAATCGAAATTGCCGACGAAGACATCCTCAAGGCTGCTTTCAAGACAGAAAATGGCCACTATGCGCCCGCTACATTCCAGCGCGTTATGGATAATATTTTAAAAGGATATTAAAACGAAATTTGTGCTTTTTATCTTGACTATATGTTGACTTGATATTAATATTTTTAGAACTAGTCTACCCCTGCTACTCCATCTCGCATTGACCTATATAATTCTAAAGAACGCACTTATGTTTAGATTTTTAAAAAATGAAGTTTTAAATTTCATTATAGAGACCATTGTTCTCAAAGTGAAATATCACTTATATTTCGAAGACCTCGTGTACCATAAAATTAGTGTTGTTTTACAAAAATACTACGAAAATTCTCAAATAATTATGATTAAATGTACTAAGAAATTAATTGATGTCACTGATAAAGACGAAATAAAACAATGTTCTCTTGGTAAATATGTTAATCAAATAATTAATTAAATTAAATTAAATGTGTATTTAATCTAAGGTAAATATATTGATTGATGATAGATTATGATTAAAATTTCTGTTATTCATGTTTGTTTATCGCCCTTATAAGATGGTAGATGGCAGAAAGTAACTTTAGGTGATTTGAATAAATAACCAGCCAAATGTGTATGCTGACAAACGGTTTTATGACGTTATCATATTTTAATATAAAGTAGAACGTAGTGGATTTCTTAATCTTGAACTTGAATAACCAGCCTAAATGTGTATTCTGTCATAATCTAAGACAAACGGTTTTGTGACCTTCTCATATTTTGATATAAATTAGAAGGTAGTGGATTTCCTAATTTTGAACTTAAACATTCATTTTTTCTTCTTTCTCGTTCTTTTTCGTTATCAATCCTTGATCTGAAAAGATGTAAAGTTTTTAGAGGGCGATTTATCTTTAAATCTTATCTTCTTAGTGCCCATTTATTAAAATGAAGTAAGTTTTTCAGCTTTCTTAATTCTAAAATTGGTACTATTTATTTTTTTCCTTTATTGATAGTTTTTTACCTTGGATTACGTTATAAACTGGTTAACCTAAAAACGTAGCCGGCCATCCACATTTTTCGGAATTTGTAAGAATACACATGCACATACATATACAATAGTAGTAGCTGTTTGTTTTTTTTTTCAAGACAGCAGGTTAACCGATAAATTTTCATATGTATACATTTTGATAATCATCTTTCATATTTCTGCCTAACTTAGCTATTCTTCAGTATGATGTAGAAGATAAGTATATTATTTCTTTTGGTGCATTAAGGTAGGTAACAATATGAGTTCATTGTATTAAATCTAACATTTTTATATATTTTCAAACACAAGAGAGTGAATACAATGTAGTGTGATATTAGAGGGCATTTCTGTAGTTTTATTGTTTAAAGTCAATATTTATGGCTAAAATTACGTAAGCATATCTTTTTTAAAATTATATTTTATGCCAAGAAATCTCCGATTAGGCCATGGCGTATGTTTTCTAAATACCTTGTATATATATATTAATATAAATATATATATATATATATATATATATATATATAAATATATATATATATAAATATTTATATATATATATATATATATATATATATATATATATATATTATATATATATATATATATATATATAAATATTTATGTATATATATATATATATATATATATATATATACACAGATGTTTATTTTTTGTTTTCTAAAAAAACTGATAAAATTAAAAGGATTTAAATTCTTGATTCTACTACAGCCTATAACTCACATCTTTGTAGTGTGACAGATCGATGTATGTCATCGACAGACTTCATTTGTCAAATGCAAGACATCGTAGATGTCCTTGAAAAACGACTTATTTACCAACGAAAAAAAAATCTCTCGAATAAAAATATGTTATTTTTGGTTAAGATTATCGAAAAGTCTACAGTTTTTTAGTAGGTAAACAAAACATAAACTTTTTTTGAAACGGAGGAAAATAAATTATGAAAAAATACTTTCTATCCAATTATCTCACCATAGTTTTACTCGGACCATTTTTTCTTCGTCCATATATAAGGCGTTGAAAAGTCGACACGTTTTATGTTATTCTATATCTTCTTAAGATAAATTTTAATTTAAATTTATTTAAAAAAACGTTTTTTATTTGCTAAACGACGATGCTTTTTTCAATGCTACTGCGATTTTGAACTCACTTTGACCTGCCACACTGCACAGTTATTATGTGATTTACGTGCAGTAGCAGAATCAAAAATTTAAATTTACTCCGATATTCTCTTAATTATAATTAATAAAAGATAAACTAAAATGTTTGTTAATAATTATATTTTTAATTCATGACAGGTTGAAAAACTAGCAATTTAATTCGCCACTGTTGCTCTCGTTTTGACAGCACCATCATATAAGCGGCTCATCGAACTACATTATATAAGCACTCTCTTTTTAGCATTCTTCATAGAAGTTAACTAGCTCCCGAACCGACCGACCGTGATTCAAACTTCTGTGACATGTGCCGTCGAATACCTTTAGCGTTTTCTTAGTTGAGGATAAATTTCCTTCCATAGTTCCCACACTTTCTTATAGCTGGAGAATAGTAAAGTGGTTTTATCTGCGTAAAGTCATATTGTTCTTTTTGGGCTAACATGAGTATAAAATAAGAAACAAGTTATCTAATAAGTTAAGGGTTTAACTTCAAAATAATCGTATCATGTATTCCAGCCAAGTTGGAAAACTTTTAATTATTTTAGATGGGGTCTACTTTTACGACCTGAGCAATTTTTAGTTTTAATTAGTAAGGTACAGAAAAGTTATCTTAAAATAAAATTATAATAATAATAATAATAATAATTTTTGGCAAACAATTACGAAACGCCTTGAGAGAAATAACATTTTAACTGAAGAACATGCAACTATGGAACGCAAGGATTTAAAGAACAGCTTATAATCGACATGGTCACTACCCAGGATGCTAGGCTCCGAATGCGTAATATAGTGGTGGCATGGATAGGCTACCAGAAATGATTAAATGTTACACTCATGGCTCATAGAATGCCTTGAACTCTATAAGGTAAACAATAACAATAAACGTTCTGGAGAGGAGCATGGGAAGGTGGCAAACTAGGCTATATGTAAACCTTAACAACAAGGCAATTACATCGAAAGAAATTTCTACCCGCAGTGGAATATTTCAAGGAGATGCGTTAAGCCCTATATGGTTTATCTTTCTAAACCCCCTATCTTGGGCTTTAGAAAGATGGTCCATGGGACACCAACTAAAAAATTATCATGAAAGGAATACGCTAAGATATATTTTCTTCGTTGACGATTTAAAACTACGTAGGAAGCGAACATGAGTTGGAGAGATTAATTGAAACAACACAACAGTTTCCAATAGATATTAAAATGAATTTTGGACTAGTGTGCAACGTTAGTAGCTCAAACAGGAAAACTTAAAACGATAATTTGCTAAACGATTCTGAAATTAAATATTTGAACTCGAACGCATATAAATATCTAGGTTATGAACAAAACCAGACCATTCAACACGGTAGTGCTAAACACAAAATAGAAGATAGAGTTACACCTAAACGAGAAAAATATGGTAAAAACAATTAATGCCTGAGTTTCACCGATAGCTGCGTATACCATTGGTATATTAAGATGGACCAAAACTGATTTGAATAGAAAAGTAAGAACACTCATGACTGAAAACAAAATATACCACCAACGTGCATGCACAGAAAGATTATATATGTCTAGAGCAATGGGTGGCAGAGGAGTAGTTACCTGAAGGCAAACAGGTAAAATGTCTAAAAATGTTTTCTATCGAAACAGTTCAACATCTACCCTACATGCACTAATATGTTTCTCAGACGGATACTCGGCGCTCGATCTCAGAAAATGAGAACAATGGGATACACGCACACTCCACGAGGCAAAGGAGGAATGACTGCGGAAACCGCTACATGGCAAATATTCATCACCATTGATTCCGGCAGGAAATCTACTGAATGGTTTTAAGCAAGTTATAACATGAAATTACAAAAACATATCATGAAAATAAGGATGGAGTGGGATTGGTGTCGAATGTATCAAAGGGAACCAGAGACAATAGAACATATAGCAAAATGTCAAACGATGACCCTTACAGAATATATGAAAAGACATATCCTAACGGCTAAAATCATTCACCAAAAACCTCCCAAGCATATTTAAGTTGAAAGAAGATGAAACGCCGCATTACAAATACATACCCGCGCCGTGCCGGTTTCTTAAAAAAGATAACTTTAGACTTAACTGGGACACGACCATTGTAGCAGACCAGTTGCAAGCAATCATCCTGACATCACACTTTTAGATAAGAAAGAGAAACAGGCATACTTCATCGATATTTTCCATCCATCTGACCACAAGCTAGAACAAAAAGAAAGAGAAAAAATAATAAATATTATGAATTAGCTCAAGAATACGAAAATATAGTTATACCTCGACTTACCCTAATCTGCAACTGGGTTGATCACAAAGAAGTTAGTCAGCTACCTAGAGAAAATAAACATGTGAGAAAATAGTATTAACACTATGCAAAAGTCAGTAAAACTTGAAACATATAGGATTTTCAGAAAATCTCTAAACATCTCGGAAACATAAAAATAAACTTACCCACTGCAGTAACTGGCGTAAAGCTCCACTGACGGTTAGTACCCTGAAATAGGAGAAAAAAACATAACTCCAACGAGCAAAGAAACGAAAAAATAACAAGTAACGCTGAGATGAACGTAAATTGGCGAATTAAGCCCCTCCATGGGAGACAACCTCATGACACCGACTAGACATATGTCGACAAAGTTGCGTCGAACGCATTCTTGATGAATGGGACCCTGTTTCCTAAAACGGACGGGTTTATGATTGCCAGGATTAGGTGATCAATAAAAAATATTATATGAAGTATATCATCGAAGACCCCAATGTGCGAGATGATAAATGCCGGATGTGAAAAAATAAGCAAGAAACAATTCAACATGTTATATCTGCATGTAGTGCTATGAGCCAGACAGAATATCTCCACCGCCACAATCAGGTTGCTGCAATCATCAGACACTTGGCAGTAAGATTAGTTGAAGGCATTATATGAGCTATGAGTGTGGCATTGAATTAAATGCCTTTTGGTAAGCTATCCATACTACCGCTATATTACTCATTCGGATCCTAACATCCTGGGTAGTGGCTATATCGATTACTAGCTGTTCTTTAAATCGTACTTGTATCCCTTTTGTTTTTCAGTTAAAATATTATTACTTTCAAGTTGTTTTGTAATTGTTGTCGCTACAATTGAAGTCCCTATAATTATGACTATTATTATTATTATTATTATTATTGTTTTATTTTGAGGTAACTTTTCTGTAAGTTACTAATAAATTACCCAGGTCGTAAAAATAGACCCTGTTTAAAATAATTAAAGGTTTTCCAGCTTGGCTAGAATGCATTCCACGATTTTTTTGAAGTTAAACACTTAAATAGATGACGTTTCTTATTTTATACTCATGTTTGCACCAAAAGAACGATATGACTTACGTAAATAAAACCACATTATAATTCTCTAGCTATAAAATTATGGAAAACTATGGAACTATGGAAGGAAATTTATCGTCATCTGAGAAAATGCTAAAGGTATTCGACGGGCATATGTCACGGAAGTTTGAATCACGGTCGGTTCGGTCGGGAGCTAAGATGACTTATATGAATAGAGTAATGATGAATAGCTGAAAAGAGAGTGCTTATATAATGTAGTTTGATGAGCCGTTTATATGATGGTGCTGTCAAAGGAAAAGCAACAGTGGCGGATTAAAAGTAGCTATTTTGTTAACCTGTCATAAATTAAAAATGTAATAATTAACAAACATTTTAGTTTATCCTTTATTCATTATAATTAAGAGAATATCGGAGTAAATTTAAATTTTTGATTCTGCTCTGACAGATCCATTATGACGGATGAATATATCCCCAACAATAGACCCGATATCGTAATAAATGATAAAGAACGCAAGGTTGTTTTTCTCATAAACATAGCCGTTCCGAATATATACAATATTGAGAGCATTATCACAAAAAAGAATCGAAAATATCAGCAGTATCGAGACGAAGTTAAAAAGATGTGGAGTCTTGAAATCGTCACAGTACTGCCCATACTTCTATCCGCTATTGGTATAATACCTAAAAACCTGCACCAGAATCTACAAGATCTGGAATTACCTTAGAATATTTTCATGCTCCTTCAGAAAGCAGTCATTCTGATCACTACGCGTATAATGCGTAAATTCCTGGGTCTAAACGTGTAGTTAAATAAAAATAATACGTTTTTAATCTAAAGAAATCACATTTAGAATCGGAGACGTAAGGATTTTACTGCTATACAAGATAAAGTGGCTAAAACTAAAAATTATGAAAAAGATATTCTCAAACTTAACATCGCTGACCAATGCAGAAAATGTAAACGACCAGAAAAGACTATCGAACAAGTAATTAATAGTTGCCCAGTGCTTCCCGACTCCAATTACCTCAGTAGACATAACTAAATCGCCAAAGTGATCTACTCTAAATTGATAATAAAACATAGCTTAATACAACATGCAGAGCCGTATTACTAGTAGGGATCGTCAATATTAGATTTTAATTATCGATAATTATTAATATATAGATAGTTATCGATATACAGATAAGTATCGATAGTTTTTTGTATTTATTGTCCAATTATTGGTATTTTTCATTTCTCTGTTATTGTCATGCATGCAAACAGTATCGGCAAGATGATAGGTTAGAATTCGAATTTTAACGTTTAGCCACATAGTTAGGAAATATCTTATTTTCGGTGCGTATATAGTCTCGCAGGAGACATTTTAAAGTGATCCGTTGGTTGCACAGTTTCTTTTCTCGTGTAACAGTCAACATAGCATATTAATATAATACAAACATGCGCTATTATATGGAGTAGTATTGTGATATTTGTGATAGCAAAACTTTTCAAAAAATATATCAGTTTTCTTCGACTTTTTTTACTCCCTAGAATACGCGAGTGTGTATGTAGGTTTTCGATATTTTCGAAGAATTAACAGTGAATGATTATTATGATTTTTTTAAAACATTTGTGTTCAATCAATGTTAATGATTCTTACAATATTTTTACTTAAAATATTTAGGTACATTGATGTTTGTTCTCAATGTATTGGTAATAATGTTTTTTTAAATCAATTCTGTTTATTAAATTCGAAACAAATATTTTGTACTTAAACTTTCATAAGCCATTACATTGCAGGAGACATTGGTGTTGATATTTTCATACAATTAAAAATATCTTATTTTGAGAAATGTTTACGGATTGGGTAAAAACATTGCTTTCTTAAATATGTATAGTCACAGTGGTTATTGACGTAGATTTTGTTATACTAGAAAATTAAGAAATGTACCTATTGTACAAACATCGATTTGAATAATATAAAAAAACAGCTTGTTTAAGTATCTATCTATCAAAATTTTCTTATTGAATTAAATCTACAGATGATTTCTTTAACCATATATTTATTTGTTGAATCCTTCCGTATAGGGTAACATGATAATTTTATGTAATAAAATAAAATAGTACTGGGTCCATTTGCCCTACAATTTTGCTAGAATACTGTAGTCTAATTATTATATAAAAGACGCCATTAATAGAGAATCAACAAATCCAAACTATTACTAGAATTGAACTTTGTGTCCCTAGAATAAAGAAAACCATATCAAACACGATATAGTAGCAATTCGATTTTAACGCCTCCTACATCACACTTACTGACACATCAAGTATTTTGTGTTCAGAATAAAATCATTTATTATCGTCAACATTTATAATTACCTAACGAAATAACCTTACAAAATATAAAGCTTGCCTGCCCCCACCAAGTCGGGATGTAGCTATTTACTTTTTTTGATTACCGGCAAATGTACCAAATTTCAAAATATTAAAATTTTCACGGTAACTTTATCGGAGATATCATCGTATCATCAACTGGACTAGTTCCAAAAACACTAGAACAGAACCTGAAAATCATAGGACTGCATACTAACACTTTCATCGCCATCCAGAAGGCAGTCCTGCTCAGTACTTGCCAGATAGTGAGAAAATTCTTACAGGACAACACACAACTAATAGAAACCAGCCCATTCCTTTCGATGCATGCATCCGGGATGGGTTTGGAATCCAACATTTGTTGAGAAACATAATTTCTTGGATAAACGGGAAGATTCTTTATGACGGAACTTCCGGGTAATTGGGTAAAACCCGTCTATAATAAAAAATATGCCGAACTTCTTTTGGAATCCTTTCTTTTATCGAAAAAGTTAAGGGATATCACAATTTGTACGTACTTAAAATCTATGTGCGGAACTATACAGGGTTATATTTCACTGTATCTCAAAAAAGTATAGATTCATAATGAAGGAAGAAATGCAAGCTTTATATTCATTCTAATTAAAATTGGTGTGTGTGTGTGCGTGTGTGTGTGTGTGTGTGCGTGTGTGTGTGTGCGCGTGTGTGTGTGTGTGTGCGTGCGTGTGTGTGTGTGTGTGTGTGTGTGTGTGTGTATGTGTGTGTGGTTGTAAAACATTTACATACATTAAATATTGTCTATAATAACAATTTCAGGAGCACAAAGGTTGCCACTTTCACAAATACTGCAGTCAGTAGTGTATTGGCTTCGTAAAACCATTCTACCCCAATTATTTTTCTAAACCAGAAAATACTAAGCGCAAAGTGAATTAGTTGACATGAGAAGACCTGATACAATCACAAACTTCACAAAAAAAAACTGTTGACAACTAGAATAACGCAGATTTCGCGATAATCAGCAGTCAGTACTTAGGAACGCTTTTAACTTAATAAAAAATAAAGTAGGTCTACATATTAACTAAAAACGCTTATAAAAAATATTATTGTGATCATATTTAGCCATATTAATGATTGGGTTTTTAGTGGTATAATCGTTTATGTTGGTAGATTCTTTAAAAAAAATATCAATATTTTCTTGCAACTAGTCATTATTAATTTTTGTATTGTAAGAAAATATTATTTTTCTACGATTGTCAATAAAAGCCTTTGTTGTATGTTCAATAGTAATATTTTATACACATTTTCATTGTGCTTCAATCACTATGGCGATTCAGCTACAAAGTTTCCATTGTGGACGGGTATGTTTTAACAAAGCTGGCGTTGACCGGCGCCGTGTCAACACGCCATAGCAACCGCCTAGCAACGCAAGCAATGCAAATACAAAGTAAATGAAAATTATTATTTTCAAAAAAGATTGTGTTTGAAGTGTTTTATGGTTATTAAAAGATTATTATGTAATAGTAGCAGTCGTAGAGAAAGTATAGTGTAAAACTCGCATGGAATGACTATTTCCTACTCGTATGATTTTCAGCACTCGCCTACGGCTCCTGCATATTCGTAGGAAACGCATGCCATTTCAGGCTCATTGTACAGTATACTATTCTTTACAGTTATTTGTATACTAAAAAAAAGTTTGACAATTCAATATATCTAATAACATAACATCATATATTTCATGGCATCCTTTATTTGTGAATAAATTTATTAAGGCTTACTTCAAGATTTTAATAAGTTGATTGTTATAATATATGTCCTTTCAACAATTTTCGATTTTGGAAAAAATAGTATGTATATCCCGTAGGAAAAGCTACATTAATCTTAACGGTCGTCCGGGAATGTTTTACTTTTATGTACCAAGGGTTTTAAATAGATGTATATGCCATGAGGGATGTAAGTCGCCCGAAGGCATACACATCTATTAATACCCGCGGTGCATACAAACTTTTATGGCATACTAGTTCGTTATTGCATCTACAATATAAATATTTAAAAAAATAGCAGACATCGTTTCTAGGAAAATGCTGTCAAACTTTAAGTCACAATGCGAGAAAGTTTTAAAATTCCTGACGAAATTGCAAAAAAAAGCGGAAAAGCAACAAAAAACTTGCTAGCGAAGAAATCGAGAAACACCTACGATAGATAATACGGCAAATTATTAAATTGGTTGGCAGAAAACTTTGTAGAACATATTAATGAAACTGTGCTGCTTGGATACTTCGGCGATCTCGCTGAAACATTTTCTTTATCGTCCAAATCAATGGTATAGAAGACTGTAATGGTAAATAAGAATATTAACATCGCTGATTACCATAAGTTAAACGAATATTTGAAGCAAGGGTCAAAAAATGCCAGCCAAAAAAGTCTAAAGTTCTGTCTAGAGAAGATGTTTTGTAATATATTCATGAGGCACCGAATGAGACGTATCTAATTGAACAAAGTTGTATAATATTTGGTGTATTTGTAAACATGGTAATTACTCACGTAATCACGCTCGTGGTAAACATTCCAAAACAAAAACCGATAAAAGGTGCGTTTTTACTATTATTGACGAAAACGAAATGAACAATTTGAAAGTGATAAGAGACTAAATATCTTTACGGCAACGTAGTTGTTCAAAAAAAAATCTGACCTATAGACAAGGTCGCTGTACTGTACAGCCAGTTGAGAAAACATATTTGGAAAAATCTCGTTCATCATTGCGAAATATCTGGGTTTGAGCCATCCTGAGAAGTATAAGGTCACTGTCTGCGTCGAACATCGGCACTCTTCTGGCAAAGGCTGGGCTAGTATAACCACGTTGAAGCGCCATGGTGGATGGAAGAGTACGTCGGATGAGGAGGATATTTATAGGACAGTTTATCTTCAAAAAAATGAGATTTCAAGCAAGTATAAAGTCACTGTCTGCGTCGAACATCGGCACTCTTCTGGGAGAGGCTGGGCCAGTATAACCAAGTTGAAGCGCTATGAATGGAAGAGTACGTCGGTTGTTGAAGGATATTTAGAGGACAGTTTATTTTCAATAAAACTAGGTTCCAAGGATGAAACTTAATACCCAGGCCATGAGACATGAATAAGCGTTTGCTGCAGTTGTCCGCGCATGGGCATAAATTACTCTATTATATAGCTAGTAACTCAGCTATAAAAACCAAATAATGAACTAGTATGGTAAAAAAATAATTTAGGCATACTTTAGTCACATTAAGAATAATTGACAGTTTTGATGGTTTGTTAAACTTAAATATTGCATTTAATTATGTGTATTCTTATAAGTTTTTAGCCTTGTTTTAGCATGTATATGACCGATTGAAAGTCAAATCAAAACTTTAATGTTATGGTACGTATATAATGGGTGTGCCAAAAAGGTGTAACTGACCCACCATTGTGGCTAGTCTCCCGTTACTAGGAAGCTTAAGAGAGTTACAGTTTCCAAATATGTGAAATAATTAATCTAGGCCCTAAATGCAGGATTATTTCTCCAGGTATAATAAATAGGGCCCAGTGTAGTTTATTTCTTTATGTTAATGTGTTCAAATATTTCGAAAACGCAGTACTAGACAATTAAACCGAAATATGTTTTTTTCCTTTCTCTTCATTTTCTCCGTATTTATTTGAACAATATTTTCTTGTTATTTTATTGTACAACTTATTACTACTACCTATTATTTATTGGTGTAAACCAACTTTAGTTCTAAAAAATACCATGCCAAAAGATTGCATAGGCTGTGCTACTGCACTCCTTGATAGTTTGGGTTGGGGGTGTGACAAAAATAGAGCACAATTTTCAGTACTAGCAATATTAAAATTATTAAAGTTTGTCGTCTTTAGAACCCTATCAGTGGCGTATATAGACGTTGCTTCTGAAAGGAGAGACGAGACGATGAAAAAATTGAGCAACCAAAAAAAGAAAAAGGTCCGCGGTTTCTGTTTTGTACATAAGTGGGGAATGTTTTGTCCTTACTTTGTTTTAGCTATAAGTAAAATACTGGATCTGGGCGGGGGTTTAGCCTCCAAATCCGAAAAAATGTCCTTACCTTATACTGTTTCATTCTCTTTAGCTTAAATAAAAGTGGCTCTCCTTAAATACACCACTGAACCCTATATCCGCTGACAGAATGCGACCCTCATATTTTGCTTACTCACTTCCATGCAGCTCCCGCTCTCTAATATTAATGACAGATTTGTTTTATATTTAGGGAAAATATTGATTTAAAAAAAGTTAGATGTTCCATAAACTACCTCAGAGCATTTCGACAGGAATTACTGGATCACCAATATGGGGAGATCCATGCGGCGCGAACTTTAAAAATTTCAGTTAAAGTAAATAGGATGATGAACTGCGATAAAAGATCATAACTTGGTATTAGAATTTGAAAAGATTCAATAATTATATAATATTATGAAAATGATGAAAATCAAATGGCAAAAATAATTTCAGCCCTTGCATAATTTATAACGAATTTTATAGGCAGGTTAATAAATTAATAACTTAATTGCTTATAAATATTCAGGGGGTACAAACTGAGGTATAATATTAAGACGAGTGGACTGTCAGGAAAAACTGATGAGGCTACCACTGTAACACAATCAGGTAACAAAAGAAAAACCGCTACAAGACTTGTCAATAACGAGGGTATCTTTAGAAAACATTCTGCCATTCACCTAATGGATTTTCCGATTTTGTGGAATGTTGTTCTCGATATTTTCCGTAGGGTCTTACGCACGTTTCTTTAGCTGGAACAATGGAAACGTACATTTGCTTGACGTGAATAAAATAAAACGTACTTAAGGAAGTTTAGTGAATTCTACCGATAAAAAAATACATTATTTTAATGTTAACAAAAATAATACAGTTTAAATAGGGATATAGTTATTTTGTAATAACTTTATACAGGGAAATTGTAAAAAGCGTTTTATTTGTCTCTTTTAAAGAAAGGGTATAATCAAAATGAAAGTGTATGCGAAACGTGCTTTTTGTAAAGTTCCTTTGTCGACGGTAAAAGATATAGTGCCAAAACCATTACACCAAGAAAACAACGGCCCGACATCGACACATTTAAAAGTATTAAAGAGTTAATTCGAAGAAAAATTGATTAAATGTATAATAAACAAATGACTCGTTCAACAGATTCTCTACAAAAGGTACTTATAGTAGACAAAATTTCCTGTAGCAGAACAAGCCTCTGGAGAATTGTTAATGCAATGAGTTTTAAATATCGGACCATAAATAAAAGACAAGTAAAATATAATTTAAATTCACATGAACTACTCCAAACAATAACTGAGAATGGAGTAAAGATCCTTGAAGATCGCTTATGCAGTCGAAGGCGAACGATCGTCGGAGAGTAATTCCAATTTGACGAGGTCTCAAGAACCATGATTTCTTATTTGACGAAATAAATAACTAATCTAAACTAACCTATCGTTATACTACCCAACCTTAGATAACTTGATATAACCTAATACATACGAAACCTTAAATGACCATAATATTTCTTTAGGTAATCCAGGAATGAGTCAAACTGAGTTCCTCCTCTGATGTTTGATGTTATGTAAAAATTATGCTTTGAGACTGTCACCCACGTCATTCGTTTTCCATATTGAAATAGATTACCTATTTTTTCTATCCTAACCTAAATGCAATTTAACTTAACCTAACCTAACAGAATCTAATCGTAACAAACCTGAACTGACCTCATATTACGAAAAAGTTACGAGACCGCTTTTCTTGACGCACTTGTCACATTTCAATAGAGAAAAAATCGATAATTGTCTTGACCCGGAACTTCCCTTGTTACAAATGTATTATAAATGTTTGCTTCTATCAAGGAAAGTGAAGTAATATATATACAAGTAATGTTACCGTTCATTCCCTTAATAAATAAAAATATTTATTTAATTATATAATTAATAATTAATGATATTAGTTATCTAACAAAAATAATAACGATATAGTTTATAATTTGTAAGAAATCAACAATCAGGGCTGGAAATTGACCGGAACGCACCGTAAAAAAATTAAATTATACGGTTAGTTACTTATCAATTTTTGCGTTTCTGATTCTATTCTACTTGGGGATTGGAATACATTTCGAAAACGAAAAGGACTCCGAAGTTTCCTTATGGAAAATGGATTTCGGTCAAATTGGCTGAAACTTTGGGAATTTGAGTCATTTTGATTAAATGTTCTCATGGACATGCCTTAATCCGTCAACTAGTTTTTAAGATAGGAGGGTTTAAATCTGAGAATTTTTAAGTTTTGGATTTTGTGCTTACCTTCTATTTTTCGCTGTAACATTTCTTGTTATAGGTATAAAAACAGCTCGTATATCAGTATATTAAAGTATAAAAAAAAATATATATATATATATATCCATAGACGTTCTACTCACAGTAACTACGTTAACAGACCATTGGTATTAAAGGGACGCGATAGATATAAATTTTTGTAAGCCATGCGGAATAAAGTTATTTAAGAAACACACCATGGGTTCGAGGATGAAGATGACTTTACCGAAAACGACTTTTTAATTATTGTAGTCCAGATCAAGTAGGATAAAACCTGAACTATGTGTTCAAAAAAGACCTGCAAGATACGTAACGGTTTAAGTGACGAATTCATTAAAGTGATTTTTAATTATTCGACTTGACAAAGTGCTAGTTAAAAATAGCGATTGTGAAACAATCTCTTCTGCAACAATTTGTACTCAAAATATCGCTTTTGGTGTAATAATATGACCAAACAGAACACGCGTTACTACTTATATCGATTGCACATATTTATATATTGAAAAAAGTTCTGGTTTTAAAGCCGCAAAACAATCATATTGTACCCAGAAATGCAGACATTTAGAGAAAACATCGATCAGGGTCCACAATTTCAAATGCAGCAAATAATAACGCAAATATTATTTTAAATGAATTCCATAGATATATTGAAGGTATGGGGAATGATTTCATGAACGTGATATCTTTATGTTGGATTGGGGCTGACGCAGTTTCAGCTTTAGAAAGAGTGGGCTTGATTATAAAAATGCCTCACTTTTTACAGCGTGGACAAAGACCAGAAACCAGATAGACTGTGGAAGCTCGTAATGGACACCTTAAATCATTTTTTAGGGTTTTTAAAGACTCTATCTATTGAATTAGCACAAGAAACACTACTTCAATCGCAGCAGCCAAATGGCATTCAAGCTAAAGTGGAGGCCTTGAGGGAGCATCTTCGTAATAGGAGAGGTGAGTGGGAAGCTTTACATGCAAATCATCTTGTTCTATTTCCTCACTTAACAATCGAGTATTTAAAACATCTAACGTTTGGTATTAGATAGATATTCGAGAAGTCAATTTCAATTAGACGCAATTAACGATTATAGAAAACGCTACTCGACATTAACTAAGCTAATCCAATATTGGGTAGCTATTGTACTTGTCAATCAGCAAGAACTATAGGCTCATGCTGCCATGTCGCAGCTATAATATGGTTTTTAGGATATGAAAGGTACCAACACAATGTTAAATTTCCTTCCACTTAAATGCTTATTTCTATATTAAATGCCGCAAATGAACCTGAAATTATAAATCCTTAAAACAAAACATTTAATTAATCTATAAGAACGCTGAAAACGCAGTGGTACAATAACGCGCCTAATTCGGTACTTCTGTGCTGGTGTGGAAAACTGAAAATATATCACAAGAAATAAGATGAAGGACAGCGTTGATTATATTACTATAGAAATTATCAACATACTGTTGATACGACATAGCAACCATTAAAGTTGTGTTCATATCCGAACCACGTTTTAAACAGTTAATAACCTTGTAACTTTAAATCCTCGTATCTTGAAAACTAGTTAATCGATTAAAGCGTTCCCATGAGGTCATTTAATCAGAATAACTTGATCGAAGTTTTCCAAAAGTTTCAGTGAGTTTGACCGAAAGCCATTTTCCATAAAGAAACTGCGGGGTCCTTTCGAAAATTTCCAAACATGTTTTACGGAAAAACGTTGATTTTGAAAGTAAAAAGTTCGAACTATATATAATTAGAACAACAAACATTTCGAAAATGAAATGTTCGAATGCTAATATATTCGAATTACATACATCTAGAAAGCAAAGATTTTGAAAACAAAATGTTCAATTGGGATAATATTCGAAGCAATATTAGTTTGAAGAAATAACATTTGATTAGCAATAATGTTCAAAGACAAAAGAAAACTTGTAAATTTTTGCCAATGATAACCCAAAAAATTTCCTATTTAAAAATTATTTTTAGCTTATTCAAAATCAATCCGGCTGTCATCAAAAATCAGTCAATAATCACAGCCTAATGTAGGTTTTGCAATAACCATACGGAGATTCTATATAGATAACTCTGATTCCTTTGTGAAGTGTGTTTCTTTACTGCTTTAGGTTATCTCTAGGAAGCACTGGTTTTATTGTCATTTATTTTTAAAAATATTTTTAGGAATATCTTCAAATGTAAGATTATATATTTGATTTTTTGACTTAATTAAAAAAAAGTTACTTTTATTACTCAATGTCGAATGTCGGCCTGTCTTGGAGGAATTAAAGGGAAAAGATATTTCAGGGATTGAAACTCTGCAAAGTGTTATATCTGGCTATGGACAAAAAGATACTTATTTCGCATTATACATCAATAGAACTATTCGAAAAATAAGATGAAAATAAAAATTCCTTTCCTGCTGCTTTAAATCTAGAAAAAATATTTTTTTTTGTCTTTTGAATTGTTTTCAATCGTTTTGTAATCGATCTTTTAGTTTTCGAACACAACTTCAGCTTCGAATTACGAATAATTCGAAACAAATGTTTTTCGAAATTATTTCTTATTACCTAGACCCATTCTACTTAGTTGAACAACTGGCTATGTTTTTAAAGATTATACAAAATTGCGTTGTTTAAATTCCCAAATGCACTTATGTGCGAATGAATCGATATCAAAAGCAGCACCCCACAAAGCCGAATTCGAAAAAAGGCAGAATTAAGCATGAATATCGCAAACTATATTAATGAAACTGTAAAACTATTTGACTGAGAAAAAATATCAGTTTCATATTTAGGAGGTGAGTCCAGAGGGTCTGCACCCCACCCGGGAGCTTTTGATAGGATAAGGAAAGGTAACACGGACGTATGATGATATTCTTTTAGATTTTTCATTGTTCTGGGGGGTCTGTAGTCCATCGGGGATCTTTTATTATATTAAAGAAAGGTATAGGTTTGTACTATGTAAAACCAGACTTTTTTTATGAGCGCTGAACAAGATTCTAAACACGTCAATGAAAAAATATATTAGAACGGAACAGTAACGTCCACATACGAGTATAGCGTTCAACGGGCAAAATGTCCTGCATTGTCAATAATTAATTATATTTTGTTTTCATTCCGTATATCGTCAAAAATGTAAACTTGCACAGTAAAACTGCATTCTAGAGCTTTATTTGCAATCGAGTTAAAGCGCCTTGCAATGAAGGAATATTTTTGATTGCCCTTTTTACCACAATTAGTTAAGGGTAATTATCTCATATGGGAAGCGTGGCGTCACCGTTGTGTGTCTGCCTTTAGTTAACCTAAGTAGGCGGTTACGCGCTTCGTCAGTAATATGTTAAAATCACCTCCAAATATCCTCGTTAGGATCCGACAATAAACTGTAGGTCCCATATATCTGTGTAAAACACAACTAAGGCACACATTGTAGGTATGTGCGAGAGGTAGAATTTGTTAGTCATATAACCAAAATGAGTATATAAGAATACTACTTTGTGCTGAATAAATATATAGCTAATTATTTATTTATGACCATTTCTAGTCGTTTTTATTAATACAATATCAGTATGTTTTACGAAGATGCCATCGACACGTCGTCCTTCACTCTGCGGCTTTCCTGCTCTTCTTTGGGCTGAGTACAGCCTCGTACTGTCGTAAGTTTCCCGCGATCGGATGCCCTGATGAAGTGCAGACCAAGAACATGTCCTTAGCTTTTGCAAGTGGAAATCAGAAACGTTCGGTCAAATATCTTAAGGCAAACCACTGTTTAGTTTAGTTATAAGTGAACATAAGTTTCAGTTAGGTTTAATCCCAATACTTTCGTCAGTTTAGATATATTTTTTATTTGGGTGAAATATCTTACGACCACTGTGAAACAATAGTAATACAGAGTTTTATTGTAAAATAGCTTTGAATAGTGTATGTTCAAAATCCTCAACTCACGATTTCTTGCTCGGTAACACTGTTCTTTCAGGATGTACATATTACGTAATATTATATATATATATATATATATATATATATAACTCAAAAAAAAAGTTGGCTGAGTTACGTTAGATTTGCCTTATTTTAAGGACAGTTTTTGAAAAAAAAATTACATTGGATGTCGCAAAAGGAAAACTTGAATTTATATTTTGTATAAATGTTGTCAGTGTAAGAGTAAAAGAATTCTGAAATCTTTTTTCGTTTCATTAAATAACGTAAAAAACTTAAATGCCAACAAAATAATTTTATATTTTTAATAGACTACCCTATATTATATTTCACCATGAAATGTGCTTGTTTGGATACCTGCAAATTTCGAACATCATGAATATCTTTATTGACAACTCAAAACAATTTGTAAAGGAACTTAATTCTGTCCTGATATTTTTATTTTGTCAACAAAAATGAAAGATAACACAATTTATATATTACTAAATGACTACGTGCCGAACGTTACGCCACGCACTATTTCTAATAAAAGGATATATAACGAGATAAGATAATAACGTATAAAAGAAAATTCTTGTCATGCTTGTTGAATATTTTTTTACATACTATAATTCTGATTTTATTTCTTTTATTATATATATATATATATATATATATATATATATATATATATTATACTATTTTATTATTGAAAATAAGAGTTTTATTAATATTATTAATATCGCATTAGATTTCCTAACTCTTAGCCATAGAAATATAGTTTTTCTACCCTTTATAGATTATCTGTATTATTTTTTAATCATAAGGCTATTTTTTCTGTTGAGCTTTTAATGTTACCAGATTTATTCCTTAGATGCTTTTCAGCTCACACACCTGAAAATTTCGCTGCTCTGTCGACCGCGCGAATACTATTCTCGTACTTGCAAACTTTTCGTAAGTTGTTCTTGCCTTAGAGTGTTTTTCGTTTGTTGAGTATCTAAAGTTAAAGGTTTTAACAAGCTGCATCACGAAACTTTTTGAAATCTTATCTAGGAGATGGGAAGGTTGCTTGTAATCGTGGCTGATATAATGAAAGTTTTAGGCAAGTATTGTTTTTAAAAATCGAACTTGGTATTGTAAGGATAGGACTTAAAAGAGTTATATCAGTGACCTGATAAGTGACCTGAAAAAAAAAAGAAAAAACAAGAGATTTTATTCCGACGAATAGTTCGCTGACGTCAAAGTCTAGTTGACGATCCGCCCAAAAGACGGAATCGCCGCGCAACCAATCGAAGGGATGAAACGAACCCTCCACGGACAAATGGACGAATAAACAAAGGGGCTTAAGCCTCTGTTAAAAACTTGCGGCACTGTACACATAGTGTTACGTCTTTTTAAGTTTTAGTTTTTTTGCCAAATGTCGATCAAAGTTATTTGTAGTTACTTATGCTATTGAGTTTAATCTAATGCTTAGCAAAATAAGTGCCGTCTCTCTAGGAGAAAAGATCATTTGCATATATATAGTTTAATTTGATGTAAAATATTCAAAAGACCTAACAGACAAAATTTTTGAGGAGGCGGTTTTGGAGGTTTCTTCAAAAGCACTTTCGATATCTATTAACACTCACCAAGGTAGATTTCTTATTGTCTTATAGTTTCTTATATAATACAACATAGCGGCACTAAACCTGCCTGTTGCTGAGTGGGAATCGCTCTAATCACGATTTAAAATAGGGGTAGCCAAACAGTCAATCGCGATTGATATGTCGACTACCAAGGGGTTTAAAGTCGACCGAGAACGGTTTTAAGGTCCATCCGAGAAAGAACGTGTAGAGCTAGCTAACCCTAACCTTTTTTTGCTCAATGCCGGTTCTAGCTCGCCATAATTGGTTTTTTACTAAAGGCGCCATTTTGTATACCTCGCCCCCGGTAGCTTACTGACCGATTGCTGCCTCTTCAAAAGATGATTTGCAGATCTTCAAAGATAAAAGTAAAAGCATTCTTGATTTAAAGCATAAAAAGAGCGAAAGCAATTATAGAATTGTTTTTTCCTAAAAAAAAAATCTCGAGTAGTAAATATTTTGTACCAAAGGTACGTAAAAGGCGTTTTTCATTTTTTTAAAACTAACTTAGCTGGAGGAAATGTAGTAATTTCTTCCTCAAAAAAAATCAGTTTTCAACCTACATTATATTAATCCCCCATTTCAAAATGTAATTGAATTCATGCAATGATTAAATTTTTATTTACTTTTTTAATTATTTTGGAGAAAGGTGGGAAATTACACATTACCATTACATTTTTTGAGATATATTGCAATTACATTTTCTTTTTGACCAAATGTAAAAGATTACATAATGATTACTTTTTTAAACATCCCTGCCCATCTCTGGCTTCTAACATAGACGCACTAGCTGACTAAATTGTTAAAAGAGCATTAAATTAAGGGTTGAAGTTGGAATTTTACTCGAGTCGCCGGTAATAGTTAAACCTTTTGAGATTATGTCTTTTAAAGTTAGTATTAATTTTTGGATTAACTAGAGTCAAGAAATCGAATGTTTATTACATTAAATAGTTTTTTGCTGAAATACTTATTTATTTCAAGTAATTATTATTTGCCCCCATAAGCAAAATAAAAGTAGTAGAAATATTTTTTTAATGGATCGAATTTATTTAAGAATTTAAACAACTGCTTCCCCTCTCAAAAATGATTAGGCTCTGTAATGCCCTGTTGAAACCTCCAAAGCATTAGAGATTCAACTTTCTAGATATCCTAACTTGCCTCGTAAGAGTATAGTAATTGTGAAAAAATCACCATCCGAGATTTTGCGTTTGCAGGTCCCTGGGCTCCGAAAATTTTGTTTGTCGGTCTGTCTATACGTGGCATAGCTCAAAAACTACTTATCCGATTGAATTCAGATTTTGGTAAAAAATTAGAGGTTATATAAGGATTTTGGTACAAATTCAATATAGTTGGAACAATATGTCGGCTTTACAAATGTAAAAAGTAAATAACAGGAACTATTTATCGAGACTTCAAAATTTGCGTAAAAATGAAGTGTAATCTATATCCCTATGGATAAACTGAAAAAATGTGTGTGTAAATCCATTATGGCGGAACAAAAGTGCGGCTTAATGAAATATATAAAAATTTTGTACCAAAAAACTACTTATCCAATACACTTGAAATTTGGTACAAAAATCAAGTATTAAACCGACTGGTAAATTTTTAGTACGAATCCTATAAGACCTTATAAAATGTTTAAATGTTTGGTAAAATTTCATTTTCTGGAATAAAACCTTATTTTTGTGGAGGAAAATACTAAAGGATATAATTTATTTCATATAAACTACGTAGATACTGTTGTAAAAATAAATAAATAATATTAATAAATACATTTAAGGAAGAAGAAACTGTCTACAATTTTCGATTAATTACGAATATTTTTATCTTATCGTGAACAACCCTATGTCGAGCATATCAGTTTATCATTAGGTTATTTATTCAAAGTTTCTTATTCATAACAACGTTGTAGTCTTTATCGAATTCTTAAATTATCATAATTAGCATCTTAAATGAAAACATAGTTTCGGATTCAGAAAGTACTTTAAAAAATCTATTAGTGTTTGCTTTACTTTGTAATTTTTTGTAATTGTGGGATAGGATAATTGTTTAATAATAGGTCTTTGAGAGCTCTTTTCAACTAGCCAAAGTTTACATAGCTAGACCGTCTGCAAATAAGAAAATGGAAAGTTAAAAAAAGCATTTTTTTGCCGATATTTGCCAAAATATTGCAATATTTACCAAAATATTGTAGGTAGATCAATTAAGTAAATGCAAAAAAATAAGGCTCAGAATATCCGGTACAAATATAGCCCTTTTGATTTTTTCTATAAATATGATAGTTCCTGAGATAAATCGATCGAAATTCGGAAACTCTAGTTAATTTTTTGAAAATTATGAATGCGTCGGGGACTAAATTATAATAACTTTACCAAATAATATCGTTTCGTTAAAAAATAAAAATTTGAAAAGAGGGTTTGTGGTTACAATATGATAATTAGTTTTTACCTGCAATTTTTCCAAAATATGCTCAAATTATTTTGAATTTTTTTTGTTTAATGCTTTTACAATTTTGCTGTTTTATGTGCAAATAATTGTTTATTGTTTTTATCACTTTTTTAGAGGATCTTTAGTACTGTATTGAAAAACTCGCTTTGTATGTGTGGTAAATCATAATTACTTTTGTTCATTTAACCTCTAGTACTTACTACTCAAGATTCTCAAAATCTGATGATCTACTGCAAAAAAAATCTTAGAATTTAAATTTAGTATCATCGAAAAGTTTGGAATCTCTGAGTTTTTCGTTTTTTTTTAGAAACGTTCCAATTTTTGAGAATCTTAAATATCTCATACCAGTGTCTTATTTAAATAACAATAAGTAGGAAGAATACATAATAAATAACAATAAGTAGGAATAATACGGTTTTTTATGAAATAAGTATAATATTAATTTAATTATAAATTTTATTCTTAATTTATATATTTAACATTTTTGATGCATTTAATTTTCAAAAATATATATGATTTTTGTTTTTATTCTTACCATGTAAACAAATAGAAAATATCAAGAAATTAAATTTTTTGCATAAAAATTATGATGCATAGCTTCCAATCGATTTATTTCAGAAAGTATTAGAGTTAAGGTTTGGTCAGATCTTTAATTTTTACACAATTGCTACATTTAAAAACTTGTGGTGTTATTGACAAAAAAACTTTTGCAACCTTTTTTTAACTTGTAGAGCGTCCTTCTTTTGAAGTGTCAACCCGAAATAGTCAATTTTAAAAGTAACCTCTCGCACCGAGAACTGTCGAATGTGAAAAAACAATCTGTGTTGTGGCGGCCCACAAGCCGGTATCATGCAATGTTACCTCAACTGAAAATAAAATACCAAACTTGTCTGATCATAGTATTGCAAAAAACACGTATCTAGCGAACTCATTACACCTTGTAATTCTTCGTAGAATTGCATATGGCATGGGTGGTATTTATATTTCCTTGTAGTTCTATTGACACAGACGATGATATATTCTGTTAAATATCTAAGGTGGCTACGACCAACATATTCTTGATAATGTTTAGCTATTTACGAGTAGTAAGACCCCTGCTAAAATTAGATGGCAAGTATAGTTCTAAAATTACAACTGAAAACTAGAAACTAAAAAGAGTTTTCCATATCCCAAGTTTTGGCAGTGTGGATATCTACAAATCACTTAATTGCGAGCTTTGTAAGCATTTTTAGTAGCATTGTAGTACCCTGTATATCAATTTTAAAAGCTTTAAATAAATAAGCACAAGATCAACTCCTATGTAATAATAAATCCTGTAATTAGTAACCCACTGCGATAAAACTAAATTTCTAAAGCTAATAAAATAGAAACAATAGTCAAACTGACTCGAAGCTCTTTTAAATATGATAAATAAGTCGCGTCACGACGACTACACTTAAATCTAAACAAGGAATAATGTTAAATGGTGAAAGTCTTGGAGTAGTTGACGGGCAGGCACAGAGCAACGTTGCCATCTTATTGATCTTAAGGGTTATTTGCCGATGCACTTTTCAGATATATTAAAGACAAATGGATATTCAGGTCTGTTTGAGGGTAGTTAAATTTCTATTTAATAAAATAACAGTAAACATGCCATATCTAATTAATAAAAACGTACTTTTAATTATTAAAACACATATAAAAAATGTGCACCTTACCTACTGGATATTATTTAACATTGGTAACAAATATGATTTGGCTTTCTGCCTGCAATATAGGCATGGCAGCGGTTTAAATAATTTTTTATTCTTTGTTTTCTATATGAAAATTATAATAAAGGTAAATAGTAGTGATAACATGTCCGTGGGTAGAGAGCTTTAAAAGAAAATAAAACTGTATTCAACTTGGTCAAGCAGTGGCGTATTTATAATGCCTTCCTGGGGGGAGCCAACAATTTACATTTGGCGACTAAAAAAAAGTCATTGCTTTTTGTTGGACATAATTCCCTCATGAAAACGAACGACGATGACTAAAAAAAAAAGAGCGCGCATATATATTTGTGGTAAAGACTTATAAAATAATTTTTACTTTTAAACATTTTGCTTGGCTTATTAGCCCTGGGGTGGCATTTGCGCCTTTTGCCTCCCTCCCCTAAATATTGCTTTGTGTTTTAAATATAGAGATCATTTAGAAATTTAACATTTAAATGATAACCATATACAACAAATCAAGCTTTTCTTAGATGCAATCTCTCAAAAAGTGAAAATGAGTACCAAATAAGTAATCACTAACTTGCGGATTATTGTTATTAGGTTAAGAAAACTGGGGATAATATTGACATGGATTGTTAATGTTTGTTCGTTTATTAAAAACATGAAAAATATAAAAAGTTACTGTCTAAAATTATATTACGAGGAGAAGCGTTTAATTGACACTAAATCAACCTGCGAAGCTTTTCCGATAACTATTTTTTAATTAAACGGAATCCAGGCTCAATTGTTTCCTCTTAAACCCTTATTAGAGACAGTTAATATATGTATATCAATAGGTTGTTCCGATGAATATCCGGTAATTTTTTGATGGAGTGCCACTTAAAACTTTGTAATTCATTGTTTTTATTAACTGTCAATTATTTAAAGGTTTACTGTTCACTGCGGAAAATACAATGGTTTAGGTTTTGTTTATTATTAAACCTATAGGCTTATGTCTTTTTAAATAATTTTTTGTATATAAAATAAATATATAATATAAGAATATAATTTAAATCTTTATGTCTGATCATTCATACGCTATTCATCGGTTTCCACCCCCTTCTATATTAGGTAGCCTGTCCCTATTATTATTTGTCAGATGATTTTAATAGGTGCCCTAATCCTTCGTTATGCCTTTTTGAATGCAAGAAAACTGGTGTCCTCAATATTTACCGTAAATCCTGTTAAGTATGATAATTTTGACGCTTGAGCTAAACTGTTTATAAGCTACATTTCGAAAACGTATCTAACAAAACACTAAAAAAACACATAAAGAAAAATAACGTTTGACGTAATTTACATTGTATTCTACCCGTTACCGGACTTTTATACTTGCAACAGTTGGAATAAACTGTTATACTTGCAATTTTAGCAACTGTTGACGACGACGATATTGAATATGACCCAATTTTTCTAAATATTGAATTTCTTGGGTGCTAGATTGGGAGCCGTTGAATGGCCAGGACGGTCGCCTGACCTTGCTTCACTTGATTTATTTTTTCTAGGTTACTTAAAAGAGCTAGTGTTTCTTACAAAACCCAATAATTTACAAGAACTACAATAAAAAGTGACTGACTTGACGCCTGGAATGCCCAAAACGTTAGAAGGGAATTTGAAAATAGACTATATTAATGCCAAGAAGTAAACGGTGGTCATTTTCAAGATCTTATAAAATACAATTATTATTAACAGCCTTAACTCTGCGATTGAATTCTTATTCTTATTCGAAACGGGTAGAGATAAAGACATCCAGTTTGAGCAGACATTTTTTTCTTTCAGGAGTCTTCCAAAATAGGTTAAAGAAGGTTAAACAGCTTAAAAAGCTTATTTGGTAATACGCATAGAACTTCCAAATGTCAAACTTTTTATCTTTGGTAGTACTTGAGGTATTAGCATATACTAAGAGTTTTCGGAGACGCTGTATGTATATTCAACTAAGTGAATTGCGACATAATATAAACCTAAATATTGGATTTTTTTGACTAAATATCTTTTTTGTGCTACAAAACAGTGAATTTTGGTCTTAATTAATAAAACTAACAGAATATTTATCAAATCTAGTCTCCAAATATACACAGTGCACCATTACGGTATACTTCTAACACTATCAGACATGAAATAAAAGGCAATTAAACTTTTTAAATCAAAGCGAGGGAGGCTGTGAATCATGGTCAGTAATTTCTGACACAATAACATGGATTCTTTTTTGTTTCGCTTTATATGTATAATTGTCTAACCATTTGTTTAGTTTTTCATCATATTTTGGCCTTTTAGAAGGAATCCTTGTTTTACCATATATAATGATAGGTTCACAACTATCCAACAAAATAAAATTTTAAATTTGTCTGGTCACAGATGTTAAACTACTAAATTCACCATAATCAAAGTTGCCTCCAATAATCATATATATAAGCTGTTTTTTTAAAAAAATTTTTAACATTCCATGTAAGTTTATTCTGTTGATATATATATATATATATATATATATATATATATATATATATATATATATATATATATATATATATATATATATATATATATATATATATATATATATATATATACATTTATATATACATATATATATATATATATATATATATATATATATATATATATACAAAACGAATCCAGTATCTGCCCCGGCAAGGCACCACGGTAGCAGATTGGCACCTTGGCCCTGGAAACAAACATAGCGTCATGTTTTGGTCGATTCTCACTGTTCACTGCGGAAAATACAATGGTTTAGGTTTTGTTTATTATTAAACCTATAGGCTTATGTCTTTTTAAATAATTTTTTGTATATAAAATAAATATATAATATAAGAATATAATTTAAATCTTTATGTCTGATCATTCATACGCTATTCATCGGTTTCCACCCCCTTCTATATTAGGTAGCCTGTCCCTATTATTATTTGTCAGATGATTTTAATAGGTGCCCTAATCCTTCGTTATGCCTTTTTGAATGCAAGAAAACTGGTGTCCTCAATATTTACCGTAAATCCTGTTAAGTATGATAATTTTGACGCTTGAGCTAAACTGTTTATAAGCTACATTTCGAAAACGTATCTAACAAAACACTAAAAAAACACATAAAGAAAAATAACGTTTGACGTAATTTACATTGTATTCTACCCGTTACCGGACTTTTATACTTGCAACAGTTGGAATAAACTGTTATACTTGCAATTTTAGCAACTGTTGACGACGACGATATTGAATATGACCCAATTTTTCTAAATATTGAATTTCTTGGGTGCTAGATTGGGAGCCGTTGAATGGCCAGGACGGTCGCCTGACCTTGCTTCACTTGATTTATTTTTTCTAGGTTACTTAAAAGAGCTAGTGTTTCTTACAAAACCCAATAATTTACAAGAACTACAATAAAAAGTGACTGACTTGACGCCTGGAATGCCCAAAACGTTAGAAGGGAATTTGAAAATAGACTATATTAATGCCAAGAAGTAAACGGTGGTCATTTTCAAGATCTTATAAAATACAATTATTATTAACAGCCTTAACTCTGCGATTGAATTCTTATTCTTATTCGAAACGGGTAGAGATAAAGACATCCAGTTTGAGCAGACATTTTTTTCTTTCAGGAGTCTTCCAAAATAGGTTAAAGAAGGTTAAACAGCTTAAAAAGCTTATTTGGTAATACGCATAGAACTTCCAAATGTCAAACTTTTTATCTTTGGTAGTACTTGAGGTATTAGCATATACTAAAAGTTTTCGGAGACGCTGTATGTATATTCAACTAAGTGAATTGCGACATAATATAAACCTAAATATTGGATTTTTTTGACTAAATATCTTTTTTGTGCTACAAAACAGTGAATTTTGGTCTTAATTAATAAAACTAACAGAATATTTATCAAATCTAGTCTCCAAATATACACAGTGCACCATTACGGTATACTTCTAACACTATCAGACATGAAATAAAAGGCAATTAAACTTTTTAAATCAAAGCGAGGGAGGCTGTGAATCATGGTCAGTAATTTCTGACACAATAACATGGATTCTTTTTTGTTTCGCTTTATATGTATAATTGTCTAACCATTTGTTTAGTTTTTCATCATATTTTGGCCTTTTAGAAGGAATCCTTGTTTTACCATATATAATGATAGGTTCACAACTATCCAACAAAATAAAATTTTAAATTTGTCTGGTCACAGATGTTAAACTACTAAATTCACCATAATCAAAGTTGCCTCCAATAATCATATATATAAGCTGTTTTTTTAAAAAAATTTTTAACATTCCATGTAAGTTTATTCTGTTGATATATATATATATATATATATATATATATATATATATATATATATATATATATATATATATCTATATATATATATATATATATAAATATATATATATATATATATATATATATATATATATATATATATATATATATACATTTATATATACATAACTAAACTGGTTAATAATATAAAAGTATAAAGAATTTTAACCAACTCGTAACATTATTTATGTTGTGTTGTTCAAATGAGACCAGTTAAATACATCAATGAATACACATTTATTGAAAAACATAACAGATGTGGAATACAACAATTTTCAGAAACTAATACTAGCCTAACCAATTAAAATGTCAAAACAATAGTTTTCCTCTACCTACATTTCAGTTAAATAGATATTTAACAAAAGGACGCCTGCATCGAACAGATACATATGTATCTTCGATGCCTTCAGTTATAGAGTAATGAGTAGAATCAGTAAGAAAATTGTTTAATTTGGAATTAAATTTTCTTATTGGTCTTTATATGATCAGGTATTTTATTATATAGGAATTTTCCTAAGTGAAAAAGATGTTATCTGGTTACTGAGCTAGAATACTGTAAAATTAATGTAAAATGATAATGAAAAATCTTGTTTTTTCAAAAGATTCTTGAAAGTTGTTTTTATTAAGACTGAGATAGATCATAAAATGACAATATTTGAAGTTTTTTTTTAAAAACAAGTTGCAAACTGTCATAAAAAAGCTTAGTGAAATACAAAAAAAGGGTGGTACACTTCTATAGCCCCCTCATTTACAGTATTGAAACTGAATAATTATAATAATAATTTTTGTACTAGTGTTTCATAATTGACCCTAAACAAAGGATAACATTAACAGATTACAAAATTACAGTATATTCCACTGCCAGGGAACAGCTCCTTCTTCATTAAAATATTGCTTAAATTCATCCCTGATATCTCTAGCAGTTCCTGCATAGGTGTTTGTTCCTAACTGTCCTACAGAGGATAACTGGGAGATGGCATCCCTCCATGTTCCTTGTGTAAAATTTCCATCTTCTTCGTTGTCTACTAAGCCAGCAGTAATATAAGAACTTCTTCCATGGGTTATTAAAAAATTGTGGAGACACACAGCTGCTTTTATTATATTGTCCACATTTTCAATTTTTGCAATAATTGGATGGGAGAATATCCTCCACCGGGCAACTAAAATTCCGAAGGCATTTTCGCTTAGCCGCCTGGCACGAGCATGTCTGTAATTGTAAATTCTTTTTTCCAAATCAATCTCATCTTTGCCTGGATAAGGTCTCATCAAATGGTCTAGCAAAGGGAATGCCTCATCACCCACAATAACATAGGTTAAGGCTGGCCTCCCTTCTGAAATGACCTGTGGCGGTGGAATACCTTTTCTTTTTATTAAATATTTTTTTTTCCTATTAAAGAATTTCTAAAAATTCCACCATCACTCTGTCGCCCTTGTCCTCCAATATCGACTAAGAGAAATTTATAATTGTGGCTGACAACTGCCATGAGTACTAATGAATGACTCCTTTTGTAATTATAGTATGAACTTCCTGCATGGGGACGAGCCTAAAAAATTAAACAATTTTAATATTAAAATTTTAAAAAGTTACTAGAAATATGACACTTTATAATGCATTGATTGCCTTTACCTGTATCCAAACATGTTTGCCATCGATTGCCCCTACACAATTTGGAAAATTCCAAAGGCTTCTGAATCCTTCAGCTACTCTTCTCCAACTTTGTTCATCAGGAGGGGCTAATTCCAAGGGCTGAAGGACATTCCAAATTGTATCCACTAATACAAGAAGTCTATCAAAAATAATAGAGTTCATTCGAAAAAAATTGAAATGGTTATTATCAGAATTGTACCGCATTTCTTCCACTAGTGTATTACCAGCACCCAACTCACGCCGCAAAAAAAAGCAAGGGACGTAACCAAAATCTTAAAAATATAAAAACACTTTCAGTAGGATGCAAAACAATGTAGATAATAAATTCATACTTCCTTTTGGTGACCCTTCTCTTAGTTAATGTCCGTTTCGCGTTTTTGCCCTTTCTCCAAAGGTAATATGCTATTAATAATTGTCTCTTCTTCATTGCCTGAACTGGATTAAAAAGTGTATTATTATAATCGTAAAAAATAAATATAAACAAACAATAAAGTTGAGGTCATGATGATGCTCGCGACAACTGTCAATGTCATATTTCGTCGTGGCGACATACAAAAATACCTAAGTGGGGGTTTGTCGCCGCGGCAGGGCCCAGCTGTGAGAACGAGGCTTTAGCCAGCTGATGAGCTCCAAAAAAAAAACGAAATCACGATTGTCGTTTGACTTAAATTGATTCGCACTTCACTATACCAAATAAAAGGAAAAGTTTATAACCAGGGAAACATATATATATATATATATATATATATATATATATATATATATATATATGTATATATATATATATATATATATATATATATATATATATATATATATATATATATATATATATATATATATATATATATATATATATATATATATATATATATATATATATATATATATATATATATATATATATATATATATATATATATATATATATATATATATATATATATATATATATATAAATGTATATCTATATATATATATATATATATATATGTATATATATATATATATATATATATATATATATATATATATATATATATATATAAAGAGAAACAGAAATTTCAATTTCTGTGCGGTTCTTGATCGTAAAAAGTTTTACAAAACGAAACCAGTAACGGTAAGGATTACTCCTTCACCATTTTGTCGAGAATCGACCAAAACATGACGCTATGTTTGTTTCCAGGGCCAAGGTGCCAATCTGCTACCGTGGTGCCTTGCCGGGGCAGATACTGGATTCGTTTTATATATATATATATATATATATATATATATATATATATATATATATATATATATATACAAAACGAATCCAGTATCTGCCCCGGCAAGGCACCACGGTAGCAGATTGGCACCTTGGCCCTGGAAACAAACATAGCGTCATGTTTTGGTCGATTCGCGACAAAATGGTGAAGGAGTAATCCTTACCGTTACTGGTTTCGTTTTGTAAAACTTTTTACGATCAAGAACCGCACAGAAATTGAAATTTCTGTTTCTCTTTTATATATATATATATATATATATATATATATATATATATATATATATATATATATATATATATTGATATACATTTATATATACATATATATATAGATATACATTATATATATATATATATATATATATATATATATATATATATATATATATATATATATATATATATATATATATATATATATATATATATATATATATATATATATATATATATATATATATATATATATATATATATATATATATATATATATATATATATATATATATATATATATATATATATATATATATATATATATATATGTTTCCCTGGTTATAAACTTTTCCTTTTATTTGGTATAGTGAAGTGCGAATCAATTTAAGTCAAACGACAATCGTGATTTCGTTTTTTTTTTGGAGCTCATCAGCTGGCTAAAGCCTCGTTCTCACAGCTGGGCCCTGCCGCGGCGACAAACCCCCACTTAGGTATTTTTGTATGTCGCCACGACGAAATATGACATTGACAGTTGTCGCGAGCATCATCATGACCTCAACTTTATTGTTTGTTTATATTTATTTTTTACGATTATAATAATACACTTTTTAATCCAGTTCAGGCAATGAAGAATAGACAATTATTAATAGCATATTACCTTTGGAGAAAGGGCAAAAACGCGAAACGGACATTAACTAAAGAGAAGGGTCACCAAAAGGAAGTATGAATTTATTATCTACATTGTTTTGCATCCTACTGAAAGTGTTTTTATATTTTTAAGATTTTGGTTACGTCCCTTGCTTTTTTTTGCGGCGTGAGTTGGGTGCTAAGTATACACTAGTGGAAGAAATGCGGTACAATTCTGATAATAACCATTTCAATTTTTTTCGAATGAACTCTATTATTTTTGATAGACTTCTTGTATTAGTGGATACAATTTGGAATGTCCTTCAGCCCTTGGAATTAGCCCCTCCTGATGAACAAAGTTGGAGAAGAGTAGCTGAAGGATTCAGAAGCCTTTGGAATTTTCCAAATTGTGTAGGGGCAATCGATGGCAAACATGTTTGGATACAGGTAAAGGCAATCAATGCATTATAAAGTGTCATATTTCTAGTAACTTTTTAAAATTTTAATATTAAAATTGTTTAATTTTTTAGGCTCGTCCCCATGCAGGAAGTTCATACTATAATTACAAAAGGAGTCATTCATTAGTACTCATGGCAGTTGTCAGCCACAATTATAAATTTCTAGTTGATATTGGAGGACAAGGGCGACAGAGTGATGGTGGAATTTTTAGAAATTCTTTAATAGGAAAAAAAAATATTTAATAAAAAGAAAAGGTATTCCACCGCCACAGGTCATTTCAGAAGGGAGGCCAGCCTTAACCTATGTTATTGTGGGTGATGAGGCATTCCCTTTGCTAGACCATTTGATGAGACCTTATCCAGGCAAAGATGAGATTGATTTGGAAAAAAGAATTTACAATTACAGACATGCTCGTGCCAGGTGGCTAAGCGAAAATGCCTTCGGAATTTTAGTTGCCCGGTGGAGGATATTCTCCCATCCAATTATTGCAAAAATTGAAAAATGTGGACAATATAATAAAAGCAGCTGTGTGTCTCCACAATTTTTTAATAACCCATGGAAGAAGTTCTTATATTACTGCTGGCTTAGTAGACAACGAAGAAGATGGAAATTTTACACAAGGAACATGGAAGGGATGCCATCTCCCAGTTATCCTCTGTAGGACAGTCAGGGAACAAACACCTATGCAGGAACTGAGAGATATCAGGGATGAATTTAAGCAATATTTTAATGAAGAAGGAGTTGTTCCTGGCAGTGGAATATACTGTAATTTTGTAATCTGTTAATGTTATCCTTTGTTTAGGGTCAATTATGAAACACTAGTACAAAAATTATTATTATAATTATTCAGTTTCAATACTGTAAATGAGGGCTATAGAGGTACCACCCTTTTTTTGTATTTCACTAAGCTTTTTTATGACAGTTTGCAACTTGTTTAAAAAAAAAACTTCAAATATTGTCATTTTATGATCTATCTCAGTCTTAATAAAAACAACTTTCAAGAATCTTTTGAAAAAACAAGATTTTTCATTATCATTTTACATTAATTTTACAGTATTATAGCTCAGTAACCAGATAACATCTTTTTCACTTAGGAAAATTCCTATATAATAAAATACCTGATCATATAAAGACCAATAAGAAAATTTAATTCCAAATTAAACAATTTTCTTACTGATTCTACTCATTACTCTATAACTGAAGGCATCGAAGATACATATGTATCTGTTCGATGCAGGCGTCCTTTTGTTAAATATCTATTTAACTGAAATGTAGGTAGAGGAAAACTATTGTTTTGACATTTTAATTGGTTAGGCTAGTATTAGTTTCTGAAAATTGTTGTATTCCACATCTGTTATGTTTTTCAATAAATGTGTATTCATTGATGTATTTAACTGGTCTCATTTGAACAACACAACATAAATAATGTTACGAGTTGGTTAAAAATCTTTATACTTTTATATTATTAACCAGTTTAGTATTGCAGTCACTAGTTCCAGGCAACACGATACTATTCCTGTAATTTTTAATACACAACATACTATTTCTATTAGAGAAATAAAAGAAAACAAAAGTGAAAAAAAATATCAATTTATTTCAACTACACTTTTTTGCCAAAAAGATTTTAACAGAACATTGACATATAGATATGGAAATATGTGCATATGTTTCTGGTTTCCAAGTATTATGAACTGTCAGTATATAAGTAAATATTTTCCATTTCTGTTAACCTTTGAAGAAACTCGACCTGGATTTGATTTCTAATCCTCGGGGAAAAGTTTATCCATTCCGTCGGCAAGACGTATACAGAAGTTTTGGGTAGAGGTTAGTTCTTTGGGCCCTGGCAATTCTTTTATCGCATTTATAAACAGTCTGTCTTGATCAGTCAGCTGGCCATGATCGCTCATCGTTGAAGATCGCCTGTAGTTCTTGTTGGTGGTGGGGATGCAATTGGAGACCTTGTACCTTCATCAGGCATATGTAGGTTTGAAGATGTTCTAAAAAACCAGAACCAATGATTTTTTCTGAAAAAAACTTTATACACTTGTATAGCAACAATTAAAAATGATTATTCTTTAGCTGATAGCTATAAAAATGAATTGATGAATGGGATGATGATTCATATTTGAATTAAAATTCCTAGTTTACAAAAATTCCCCGAAACTTTCTAGAAATAAATTTTGAAATAGCTTACCTTCTGGTTGCAAGAATATCATCTAAAAACATCAGTAGATCATAATGTTTATGATTCCTTTTCAACCTTCTGCTGCTTCCTTTTCCTCGGCTGATGAACCAGAAGCAATTTTCTTGTTAATATTAGCCCTTGTCCTAATAAAAGGATTCCTTAGGTTTTTCCACTTTTTGGAAAT
>JAUTXW010002527.1:0-46625 GCA_030620095.1 Kuschelorhynchus macadamiae
TCTGCATGTCGATTTATCCACGTAAATATATGACGATCGAATGGTATGAAACTTGTAATGTTTTATACAAGCATGGCGAAATTCCTTGAGTCTAAAATTGTGTAATAACGAAATGCACTTGCACCAAAAAGGAGCGTTAGGTCCATTATTAAAGCTTGCCAAAATTACTAGTTGGTTTTGCACTAGACTAGTTCAGAAAAGTTCACACTGTAAAATAAGTAAAGAGCTATCGATGTACAAAACTTTATATTTTAGGAACCACTGTAATTTTATAGTTTTTCTTTATTGTTAATGTAGTATTGAAATTTTTTTAAAAGAATCACAATTGTTATTATACTGTATGTGTAACATTTTCATTCATAAGTTTTTTATAAAGTAAAGTAATCAAAACAAGTATGGTTTGAGTGAGCTCTGAATGTCCAGAAAATCCGAAGCTTTATGAAAAATCGGTAAATTTCCTTTACCCGGAACTTCCCTAGTTACGAATCTCTCCTTTGATCAGGAAAAGTAAAGTTTGTTCCAATTTAGTTCATAACATAGTCATTTAGTAATACCCAAATACCATCTTTTCAAATATTTATATTGTGCGCCATTTTGTTCCATCATATTGGATTCCTACCAATATTTTACCACTTTAACGTAATTCGATATATGAATTTTACCAAAATATTTATATGACCCTTAATTTTTGACTAAAAGTTCTAAATATTTTTATGTTTTAGCGTCTTTAGATGCCAAAACCTAAAAATATTTACTGAAATTTTAACAAAATAATTTATTTGACCACTATTTTGTTTCGTCTTAAATTAGTACCACAGCTTTTTTAACATTTCGCTAGGTCGTCATATTGTTTTGCCATATTGGATTTTTACCAAAATATTACCGGGTCATCTCCATATGACTCTTAATGTTTGACTAAAATTTAAAGTCAATCTGATGAGTTTTTGAGCTAAGCCGCAAACTGACAGACAGTCAGAAAAACCAACAGACGGACCGACGGAATTGATAAAACATATTTTTTTGTAAAATATGTAAAACCTGAGAGATTGATTTTTTACGATAACAAATATTTTATTTGGCCGCCATTTTGTATTAGTATCACAGTTTTACTCGTTCATCTCTATACCACAATTAGTTATGGCTCGCAATTTGACATTAGTCCATTAAGTAGTTTCTCAGGTTCAGTTTTAAATATTTTATTATTCCACCGTCTTGGATTTGTATCAAGATTTTAACAGTTGTTTCTACATAATACATATTTTTTGAGTAAAATTTGAGATAAACTGGATAAATGGTTTTTTAATAATATTTTTTTTAACATTTCACTTGGTTTTGCCATATTAGATTTTTACCAAAATCTTACTATTTCATCCCTATATGACCCTTAATTTTTAGTTGAAATTTGAAGTCCATCTGATGAGTAGTTTTTAAGATAAATTGCGAAATGATAGACAGACAGACGGACCGATGAAATTGATAAAACATATTTTTTAATATCTAGGGACGCTAAAACCTGAAAATGTTAAAACACCTGAGAGACTAATTTTTTTCACGATTACACATATTTTATTTAGCCGCCATTTTGTTCCGCCATTTTGAATTAGTAACTGCAGTTTTACTAGTTCATCTCTATACCACAATATAGTTACGGCACACAATTTGAAATCAGTCGAATAAGTAGTTTTTTCAGGCTGAATTTTTAAATATTTTACGAGTTGATTCCTGCATAATATTTGATATTTGTGCTAAATTTGACATAAATTGGGTAAATAGTTTTTAAGTAATGATTTTTTAACGTTTCACTAGGCCGCCATTTTGTTTTGCCATATTGGATTTTTACCAAAATGTTACCAGGTCATCCCCATATGAACCTTACTTTTTGACCAAAATTTGAAGTCAATCGGTTAAGCAGCTTTTTTAGCTATGCCGCGAACAACGGCAGACCGGCAGACGAACAGACAGACAGACAAATAGACAGATAAACCAATAAAAATGAGAAAACATTTCGGCATCTAGAGACCCTGACACGTAAAGATTTAAAAAGATCTTGGAGGGTTACAATACTTCCCTTTTACGAGGGAAGTAAAAAGGTGGTCAAAGGTAAGTATACAGGATTTTTGTCCTCGCTGTTTGCATTGTGATGTTTGGATGGGTTAGTTGGTACTCTATTTACGAAAGTTATAGAGATATATTTAAGTCATTTGATATTTTGGAGTTTCGTTCATCACGAGTAAGTTCTTCATAGTAAATTCCATGCAGGAAGCAGGGACCAAGCAAATTCGTACAGCGAGCAGTTTTAGCAGTAACTGATACCCAGCGCGAGAGTAGTGACATCACTGTCAACCGTGTTGTCAATCAATATTAATTTTGGCTAAGAAACAGGAAAATTGTATATACAGTATATTTGCAAAATTATTTGAGGGAACACTGTGCCAGCTTTTCACGCATCCCCATCACCATATACATTGTGCAACACCATATGCACCGATTTTTTTTAATTAATACATTTTTTAAGAAACTTATACTGTTACTGGGCTAATTAATTTGTATTATTTATGCCAGGTAGATATATTAAAGCAGGCCAATTATCCTGTAGAGGTTCATTCTGTCACTACAGAAGATGGTTACATACTTACTATGCACCGCATACCTCACGGCAAAGATGGTGCAAAAGCTACCAAAGGCCCGGTATTTTTGATGCACGGACTGTTATGCAGTTCAGCAGATTGGATCGTTATTGGCGAAAAATCATTGGGCTTGACGCTGGCTGATGCTGGATATGACGTATGGCTCGGAAATAATAGGGGCAACACCTATTCTCATCATCATACTAATTTAGATCCTCTACCGGATCATGAAGAATTCTTTCAGTATAGGTAAGTATGCTTATTATCACCAACTACTACTATTTGCCAATTTCAAAAAATATATGCTTTTGTAATGTTGTCTCTGGCATTCTGTTTATTCCTCCGTTCTTTTAGAAAATTCAACTATTTTAAAGCAATTATTTATGCGGTGGCGTAACTACAAATTTTGGAGCTCTCAATACCCACGTAAAGAAATAATATTGTTTGAAAGAAAGATAGGAAAAAAAAGTTATTCATAGTGTTTGCAATTACAAAAACAGAGCCGGGAAGATCATTCATAGTTTTGTATAATATTTTTATAAACAAATGCAACACCAAAAACAAAGCCGGAAAATAACTGATTACTGAAAAAAATAGAGCCCTTCGGGCCACCTGTACTTGTGCCCCCGCAGTATAGTAGTTACGCCACTGTATTTATGGTTTTTTAACATTTTATTTTTTATGTCTACTTTAATTGAATTTAAATTATTGATGCTTTTTTTCTGTATTTACGAGTAAGATATTAATAATTTATTTTCATATCGTTATGTGTGGGTTTTTGTTCATAATCCGCCTATTTATATATACAGGTCGCCTCAAAAATGCGTAGCAGTCCTAAAATACGTTTTTTGAAATGGAACACTTTGCGTAATATGCCTATCGAATGTATTTGTATTATTGTAATATTTTTAGGTGGTATTTATTGTCTGTATTTAATATATGACCTATCTTTTAGTTATTACGAGGTTTCTAATAAAAAGGTTTAAAATAAAATATTATTAAAAGTAAAACTTTTAGAATAACATGATTTTATTAAAATTCAATAAAAGTAAAAAGATACAAAAAGAGGCGGCCAGGTCAAATTATTTTTTCACTTTTAGGTCATTTTAATACAACCTTGTCTTTGAAAAAAAAGTATTACTTTATTTGAGATTTTTAACACAAAAGTATAAATTCATTTTTAATTTTAGTTATCATGAGATGGGAATATTCGACCTACCAGCGATGATCGATTATGTTCTAGAAAAAACTCAGGTCAAAAAATTACCATACGTTGGATTTTCTGAAGGAACGACTCAATTTCTTGTTCTTATGTCCAGCCGTCCTGAATATAACGAAAAGGTTTCGGTTATGATGTCTTGGGCGCCAGTAACAGATATGTATGGAATTCAAAACAACGTGATCAATATTTTGGCAAAATATCGTATATTTGAACAGGTAATTTGATAGAAAAACTAATTTAGTTAAATATTTTGAGTGTATGAAATAGTTAAAGCATTTATCTATCATTAAGCATAATTATCTAAACAAGTAATATGTCAGGTTATCCCTGTAGACTCTGGGTGCGTGCATTAGTTGCGTTCGTGACCTTAAGTGTCTAGTCCTACATACTTATTTTACTATTATCATAACCTTGATGCCTATTTTTGTTTAACAAACGTCCGCTATTTTGATACATCTAGGGTTCTGTAAGACCGGAAGAACCATCGTTCCAGAAAATTAAAATTGCGACCTCAACCGTGTTACATCGAAGTTGACTTTTTTTGGTTAACTTTACCAGTGGCGGCTCGCCAGGAGACGCGGGTGAAGCTCCGTTTCAACTACATTTTCCAATCAATTTACTTAAAATAAAAATATTTTTAAAATATTAAGCATTTTATAATCTACATTTCTATACATAAAAATGTAATTTATATAAATTCACATTATTTAATTAATTATTCCATTATTTTCTATCAAAAATAGTGCGTTATCTAAATAATAATGACATTAAAACGTAGCGCGCTGAACACCCTTTCATAAGAGCCACCCGTTGAGGAATCACAATCTGTAGTTAACAAATTCCACTTCAGACTCCCCCCGCACGCCGGTTTTCACACATAGATTAGTTTACGGCAGTTGTTATGGCAACGCAATGGTGAATATCCGTAAGCCAAATAGAGATGGGAGCGGCATAAAATTGCTGCTGCAGGCCCTTGTTTGCTGTTATAGAATTAATGTAAATTAGTGCGTTCGGATCATCGGAGGCTGAAGCAGTTTTGCCTCGATCGAATTGAATCGAAATTAGCTTTAAGACATAGGTACATAACTGTTTTTTAAGAACAAAAGAATATATTTAAAATCTTAGTAATTTATATTATTTCTCCTAAGTATTAAAAATCGCTCTAAAGCTATGCGGTGCTGTGCACCTAGCCGCGAAGCGGACGTTTGTTAATAAGTAGGACTCTAATAATCTAGAATCTGTACGTCAGATTCTTTGAGCTGCATTGAGACAGGAATTTGAACAGATGTCAACAGGCGTCTATATAACGGGGTTAAAATATGTTAATTCAGCATTATAATTTTATACCATTTAAATTTATTTATTTACTTAAAATATTAAGTAGCGGGTAACCTTGTCAACGCTACTGAAATTAACTAAGATATAATACATAAAATGTAAGATACTCCGTAGGTTTCTTCGTAGATTATAATTTACTATTTTAACACATATACTGGTTAATAATAATCAATTAAATATCTTATCTCACCAGTTCAGTAACCTCTTATGTTTTGATAAACAGCAAACTGCAACAATGATGATATCTTTTTCTTGTGTTCTACTATTGTTACAGGGAGTTTGTGCTTAGTTCATTTAAATATAAGATTTTAATTAAAAAAAAACTTAAATTAAGTGTATTAACAAATTTGAAAAGAAATAAATAAGTTTACAAAAATAATGCTTAAAATTAGTTTAAATATATTATAATATAAATTATTAAACCTAAACTAAAATCTAGAAAAAGACATAATTTACTGAAAGTCCCCAATCGTAAAACAAAAAGAACTTTTTTAATTAAACCATACATATTAGAAAATCCAGCAACTGAATTCAGAGTTTTGATCCCTGAAGATGCCTCGTGTAATAGCAGGCGAAACGTCGGAAAGTAATTCCAATTTGAGTCGGTCTAAACCCCAGAATCATAATTTCTTAATTGAGTCCAGCCGTGCAAGCTTGCGTGCTATGTTTCTAAAGTTGTCTTGAAAGGTCTCTTCTAACTGAAATATACGATAATGTTCTCAAAACTTATAAATCTTGTTTGGTTTTGAATAAGAACTTTCTAGAACTCCAATAAATTATCTGTTATGAGGTCTTCTTGAGGTCTGAAGCTCATTGGCATGGTCAAATCAAACATATATTAATTTGTTTTGGAGTAGAACTTTCTTGAAAATGTACCTTGTAAGTCTTCTTGAGGTCCAAAACACGGATCCTGTTTTGAACAGAATTTTGTAGAAGTTTCGAAACATGAAAATGCATCATAACCTTTTTTTGGTTGACAAACAAATGGCTTCAAAATTTGTCACAATCGGGCACTGATCACACTTCGAATTTTCTAATGTTCACACTGTTTTTCAGTCAACATCTCAATTCCTACACCAATTGTTCTCTTATTGACAAACACTTTTTTCACAAACAACACTACCTTTATTAAATACTGAGAACAATATAACTACTATCCGTTAAGACATATATTTTAAGACTAGCTTTAAATCGTACCTTCTTTTACTATTGTAGTCTGTGTAGAGGATTCAGACAATAATGCACCGATATTCCACAAACAATATTATATTCTAGCATATAGAAACAGAAACGAACGTGATAACATCCGTACAATACACTGAAAAGAATTATTCAGTCCATATCAACATATCAAAACTAACTGAATCATACTCTTTGTTCGATCCGGGCGTCTTGTGTAATCATATCGGATGACTCGTCTGCTTCGAACCGCTTTTTCTAGGGGGAATATATGGGTCCGACTGCACGGCCATCCTGCTTTTCTTTCGTCCTCGAAAGATATTTTTCTGAAAAGAAAGAGCCGAGAAAAAAAAATTAGTCTAAGCTTATTACTTAAAAAAAATTTGTGTGTGTGTGCCTTGTATGGCTGATATGCGTGCTATAGAGTGCTACTATGTGTGCTAGAGTATTGATATGTGTACCATTGAGGGCTGCCATATGTGCTATAGAGTGTTGATATATAGTGTGTGCCATCGAGGGCTGCTATGAGTGCCATTGAGGGCTGCTATGTGTGCCATTGAGGGCTGCTATGTGTACTATAGAGTGTTGATATGTGTGCCATTGAGGGCTGCTATGAGTGCCATTGAGGGCTGCTATGTGTGCCATTGAGGGCTGCTATTACATACCTTGCTAATTAACGGTTTTGAAATGTAAATGATTTCATGTGTTCCAATCCCACGACAGCTTCGTAGGGCCTGTTTGACCTTTCTGAGTGAATATCCTCCTTCACACGATATCGGTCGTTAGGCAAAACTTCTACTACTTTAAATGGTCCTCTGAACTGTGGAACCAGCTTTTTGCTCTCGTTGTTGGCCGGGAAACTGGTTGTTTTTGTAAGCACCAAGTCGCCTACTGAGTATATCTTTGGGGGTGAACGATGTGTGTTAAACTTTACATTCTGTTTCATTCTGTTTTCTTCCAGATATCGGGCGGCTTGTTTTCGCATTTTCGTTACGTCCATAACATTTTCGTCGGATTCGGACATCACGTGTATGTCAGTATTTGTTCTCAGTGGAAAGCCGA
Source organism: Kuschelorhynchus macadamiae (assembly GCA_030620095.1). Classification (NCBI taxonomy): domain Eukaryota; kingdom Metazoa; phylum Arthropoda; class Insecta; order Coleoptera; family Curculionidae; genus Kuschelorhynchus; species Kuschelorhynchus macadamiae. The sequence goes on from JAUTXW010002527.1 coordinate 7,429, forward strand.
ATAGTAGCTCCGCAGGAGAGTGTTGAGTTATACGGTGTTTCGTGCTATTTATTCCTTGTTGAACTTGTTGTATCTTGCTGTCCCAGTTCTTTTTGTCCGTTTCCCCACTTGTTGTAGCAAGAGCGTCAAGAATTGTTTTGTTTACTCGCTCTGCTTGACCGTTTCCTCGTGGTAAACCTACGGCTGTTATAAACAGCCGAATGCCTTTGTTTTCTGCATACTGTCTAAAACTGTGTGATGTGAAGGCTGAACCAGCATCGGTTATGATTCGCTTGGGGTTTCCAAGAATGGTGAAGATTTCTTCTAATTTAGTAATCACATGTTTTGAAGATGTGTCTGGAACTGGCTTGATATAGGTGTACTTTGAAAAACCATCTACCGCTACTAACACATATTTGTTTCCCTTAACAGTTTCAATAAAGGGGCCTAAGTGGTCCAGGTGCAGCGTATGGTGAGGCCTAGCGTATTTGGGCATTGAGTGAAGGTATCCGGGCTTTTTTCCGCCACGTTCTTTGTGATAAAGGCACATTAAACAAGAACCGATATATTTTTGTACAAACCTGTTCATTTTAGGAAACCAGTATGACCTTTTGATTCTTTCAATTGTTTTGTCAAAAGCGAAATGACCTATGTCGTCATGGTTCGCTTTGACAATTTGCCATCGACAGTTTTTAGGTACGACCCATCTGCGCCCAAACGGAGTTAGTCTGTAAACTTTATTACCGCGAAGATCATAATCGTTAAACACGTCTTTATTATTTTCTCTATCCCCGCTCAATAAAATTTCCTTAATATTTTTAATAGTATCGTCTAGATCTTGTGCTTCGCGTAGATAGTCATTTTCATTAATTACTAACACTTCTTTCACAGGTGAGTTTGATGCCTGTTGAAAATTACGACTCAATGCATCGACATGTTGCATTTGAGTGCCCGCTTTGTGGGTTATGGTAAAACAAAAATCTTGCAATGACAAAATCCATCGAGCAATTCGAGGTATAATTGATTGTCTGCTCCAAGCATTTTTAACTGAATTACAATCTGTAAAGACTGTGAATTCATGACCAATTAAATAGTAGCGAAATTTTTCCAGTGTTTTGACGATCGCAAGTAACTCAAGCTCAAAGGAGTGATAGTTTTTCTCCGCATCCGTTGTTTGTTTGCTGAAGAAAGCTACGGGATTCTCCGTGTTTTCTCTTTTTTGAGTTATGATACCTGCATAACCGTCTCGACTGGCGTCCGTATATATAAAAATTGGTAACTTTGGGTCAAAAATAGCTAACGTTGGTTTCGAGCATATTTGTTCTTTTAATGAGTTAAAAATTTCTGAATGGCTCTCTGACCATTTCCATTTAACATCCTTTTTTAATAGTTTTGTAAGTGGCGCCGTTTTACGCGCAAAATCTTTAATAAATTTTCGAAAATAACCTACTAAGCCTAGAAATTGTCTTAAATTGTGTTGGTTTTTAGGGTAAGGAAAATTTGTGACTGCTTCTACTTTCGAATTTGATGGACATATTTGGTTGAAAGATATTTCGTAGCCTAAATAATTAATTTTTGTTTGTAAAAATGAAGATTTTGTTATTTTTATAGTTAGACCATGTTGTTTAATTATCTGCAAAACTCTTTCTAGCATCTGTAAACCTTCAGCAATAGTTTTAGAAGGTATTAAGATATCGTCCAAATATGGAATTACATGAAATTTACGTAGAGGTAGTAATATTTCATTCATAAATTGCTGGAATACTGAAGGAGCATTACACAACCCAAATGGGACCCTTAGGAATTCATAATGCCCTTCGGGGGTCACAAAGGCTGTGTAAGGAATTGAGTTTTTTTCCATAGGAATTTGATGGTACCCTGAAGCTAAATCTAAATTTGTAAAATATTTGTAACCTGTTAGGGTGTCTATAATGTCTTCAATAAGAGTCATAGGAAAGCTATTTTTTTGAGAAATTTTATTTAAAGCCCTAAAATCTACCACGAGTCTTTTCTCATTGTTTTTCTTATTTACTAGAAGCGCAGGACTTGAATAAGGAGAGTTACTTTCTCGAATAATTTGAGCGTCTAACAATTCTTTAATAATGTTGCGATAAACTTCTTTGTCTTTTTCTGCGCATCGGTAGGCTCTGTGTGTTACAGGTTTATCCGTAGTTAATTTTATATCAAGCGATACAGAATGGGTTTTACCTAAGGTGTTTAATGTTTGGAACATACAACCTTCATACCTCTTGAGGAGCTCGTGTAATAAACTTAAGTCATTTGTTGGCATTTCACCATGGTTAATATTTTGTAAACACTGCGGCATATCTACTTTATATTTGAAGTTTAACCGATCATCTATTCTATAGTATATAATGTTTGAATTTTCCGTAAAATTTGTACCTATTAAAATATCAAATTTGAACTCTAAATCGTTAATTATATAATATTTTGTATCTAAAGTTACACCATCAATTTGTGTTGTTACCACAACATAATGCGTGACCGTTGTTCCAACTCCCAAGAATCCGGATAACACAATCGGCTTTTCAAGTTCATAGATGGTTTGGATATTAAATTTTTGGACCAAAAGGGATTTTATTAATGAGCAGTCACTGCCAAAGTCTATGAAAGCTTTGCCAGGTTTATTGTTTAGGAGAATATCTTTATAGAATTTTGAAGTAGTGCTTGAATTTTTAATTACATTTATGTGGTTTGATTTTATGTCCGGTTTTATAGATTTTTGAGAATTTTCTTGTTTTGTTTGTTGTTGCTGTATATTGTTACTTTTCTTTAAACAATATCTTTCGATGTGCCCTTTTTTATTGCAGAACCTACAAATTTGATTTCTATGTTTACAAGCTGAGCGATCATGTCCCGATTTTCCACATGATTTGCAAAACTTGTTTCTCTTGTCTGAATAAATAGCGTTACTTGTTGAGGGTTTACTATAATTACTACTTGTAGAGGGCCTATCGAAAATATTACTTGATTTATTTCTATTACTGTCTGATTGAGGTTTATTTTGAACAATTGTGTTTTTAGAACTGTAAGTTTTATTTTTGAGATACGCGCTTAATAAATTTGGGTCTGTCATGTTAGAGGCCTCGACGGCCGCGCTTATGTTGTGGTCACCAATAGCCCCAATAATTAAGGAAACCTTATCTGCCTCAGAGAAATTTAGTTTAAGTTTATTTATTTTCGATAAGTGTTCGAAATAAAAGTCATACAATGCACAGCCTTCGTACGGTTTGTGATTAACGAGATCCATTAATAGTTTGTAAACATTTCGAGTACTTTTAAAAGTAGATATCAAAGTATTTTTCCATTTAGCCCAAGTAAACTGAGACCACCCCAATTCGCTTTCGATGTAGCTATCATACCACATTTTTGCCGTACCTTTTAATTTGCTTAAAGCCTGAAATATTATTGTATTCTCGGACCAATTATAAATATTAGCATTATATTGAACAATTTCAATCCACTCATTGACATCAGTAGATTTTGGATCAAACTCTGGTATTACAGAGGAAACGGTCATGTTTGATGTCTGCTGTACATTATATGATTGCCCTAAAGGAGGGGTATAACTTACGTTTCTTTGTCCGTGTGATTTTTTTTGCTTCTTGAAACTACATTTATTTATATATTCTTCGTCACTTGATGTCGAACTATCCGATGATGATGATGATCGTCGCCTTTTTGAATACTTCTTGTGTCGCCCCATATCAAATGAAGATCGTAAATGAGCACGAAACACTTCAAACACGTACACAAAGTCACTCAACACTCCTTTTTCTTTTCAACCACTTCTGATGTAGTCTGTGTAGAGGATTCAGACAATAATGCACCGATATTCCACAAACAATATTATATTCTAGCATATAGAAACAGAAACGAACGTGATAACATCCGTACAATACACTGAGAAGAATTATTCAGTCCATATCAACATATCAAAACTAACTGAATCATACTCTTTGTTCGATCCGGGCGTCTTGTGTAATCATATCGGATGACTCGTACTTGTAGCCCACGTACATAAACGTTGTATGACTCATTTAGCTAGTTTTCGCACGACCGTCACAGTATCTACTCTAGGAGTTTTTCTTTATGAGGCGGCAGAATTTAATACTTTCCTCAGGAGTTAATCTTCGGTGGATGTTAAGGGTTCGTGCGGATATTATGTTAATGATAGTTCTGATATGATTGTTGGTGTTTTTCTCTGGGATATGTTTTTAGTATACTTGCTTTGTAACAAGGTTATAGATCATAAACGAGCATTTTAATTTTATAGCATTTAAATTTATTTATATATTTTTTTAAAGAGCCGGCAATCCCCCAACATTACTGAAATTAACTAAGATATTTACAATTTTAAAACATATACAGTGGCGCAACTAGACATCGACTTTTGGGGGGCTCAAGCCTTGACACTTATAAGATAATATTGATTATAGAATAAAACTAATTTTAACCATTTTGTCGTACGGCTATGATTTAATTATAAACTCTGTGTCTAAGTTTTTATGTTTCGGCTATATACGATTTGATTAATATCTATGACAGCTGTCAAAAATATATATTTTTTTAATAAATTACAACAATTAATGTTACATAGAACGATGAAACTCTTATATAAAAATTTTAGCGAGTTCAAAGTTATCACTTCTCCTGTATAACATATGTTTTACTCGATCTGTTAACAGGAAACTTTCCAAAGTGCCTCCTCCTTTTTGGTCTACCCTGTATACCAGCCCAAGTAGCACATATAATCATATATGGGCTAAAATGCTGTGATATTTACTAATATCTCTGGCTAATTAGCTAAAATTGCTAGCCAAAATAACAGTTCTATTACAGTATAAAGACGGAAATATGGCTAAAGTGGGGAATAATAATTTGGCCATATTGGGGTAAAAATGGCTAATTGGCAATTATACGACCCACTCTTTTAATTTTATGGTTGAATAACATTTTTTCCAAAATTTAGCTAAATAATTTCTCATTTTTTGCCTTTTCTACAATTTTTTTTGAAGATGTAATTTACCAAAAAATTCATTAAAGAGTCTCTAACGTTAAAAAACATGCATGAAAATACGTTTTTATTGGTAGAAAGAATATGTTTGTTTAAAGTGGTCAAGTAATGGCTGCTAAGAAATTAGTTTAATTTTAATTTCAATCATGGCGGATCATAAAAAGCTTTGGGTTATTTTTTAAGCAAATATTCCTTGAAATTGGCCACTTTGTACGCAAATATTTATCAAATGGGAATAATTTTCAAATGTAGCAACATTTATTAAAATTTTGCCAATAAAAATGCCCACTTGCGTTTAGTACTCGCTAAGAAATGGCTAATTTTAGACCCAGGAGCCAGCGTTATACAATTAAACGACGATTACTCCAAGTCGGCGTTTTTCTATAATATCTGGTGAAATATTTAATCTTTTTATTAGACATATTGTATGGTAAATAATTTATATTCCGTTTTTCTAAATAAATCTTCAGTTTGGTTAAGTATAGTTTTATAGGTTATAAACGTAAATTTGAAAATGTGGCATTTTTGGCAATATTAAAGCAAAAATAGGCGAAATAAAATTACCCAAGTTTAGTTTAATTTTGAAATAAAAATATGATAATAAAAGCCTTATTTTTCCTCTCAATTTGTCTTAAAATGTCATAATATGGCATTTTTATATACCTATTATTTCTATAATTAAACTTATATACTTGCTACAATATGTTTGGTTGGCATTGGAAAAAATGCCTACGTATTGATTATATTCTGACCTCGATTTTTATTGATTAAAAATGCTATATTCTGACTTAATTACTATAATTTAACTTCATTACTTACTAGAATATATCTGGTTATATTGTGGCAACAAAATTGACTTTTTGGCCATCCAATATTACAAAAAAAAGTTGGAGGTTTAATTATCCTATAAAAGATATTTTTTGGCCAAGTAATTACGATATAGCCTCTCTACTGCTACTGTTGGAGCCAAAAAATCTAATTTGAAGCGAGCTTTCATGGCTAGAAAACAAACCAAGAATCATTTGCCAAAATTTGACAAATTTCTGGTTTTTATGTGTTTTTATGGATAATAAGATCATGGTTTTGATACAAAAAATTAAATACCAGAAGTTTCGCAGTTTTTTGGAATATCGCCTCAATTTTATTTATAATATGTATAGTTGAGAAAGATTAAGTAATGTTAGAATTTACCCCACCTATTTCTGTTTTCAGTTTGACTATTATCGGTTTTGCGTAATCAAAATATGATTTTTTTTACTTTTTTAAACCCCTTAAAAAATATCGCTTACACTTTTCACTATTTCTCAAACTTTTATGATCCATAACTTCAAAATAAGCGCGCACTTACGCTTTCTTAAGCCCAGATAGTACCCAATTAAATTGGTCAAAAGTATACAAGATGCTAAATTAGAAAAAAAACTATGTTTATTTCTTAACTGAAAAACGGAAAATGCAAGAGAAAAATAAACTATGCTACAGAAGAATACCTTTTTACCCATTTTTACAAATAAAATGGAGTTTAAGTGTTTTGGTTGGCCCTCGCCAATCGCCTGGCAGGGGGGCTAATTTTGGGGTCGGAGGGCTAAGCCCCCCCGTAGCCCCCCCGAGGTGTGGCACGGCACATATATTTGCTAGTAATAATTAATTAAATATCTTATCTCGCCAATTCAGTGGTCACTTATACCTCGAGCAATAGCAAACTGCAATAATCTTGAATATAGATATTCTAACAATAAAAAGATGTGAATTACTGTACAAAACAGTGATACTAAATTAAATTAATAACAAAAAATGATTAAACCTAAATAAAAGAAAATGATGGAATTTACTTAAAGTCTCCAATTTTATGTAAAAATTATTCCCCAAATAAATACTAAGAATCGAAATAAAATGTCCTTAATAAACCCTCAACTTTGATATCCCTCTCTATATGTAAATACCCCATAAATCACCACACAAAGAAGAATTTAAAATCAACCGTAACAACTAGAACTTTGAGACAGATTAACTTTTGTTTTAGGAATTAGAAAAAAATGTTGACAGTAATTTAACTAGAACTCTCCGCTTAGAAGCCTTTTATTGATTGGAACGCGAAGCGTCATCATAGACGAATCCTCATCTTTTAATTAATATAAATTTCATAGGAGTCGCCCAGAGTTCTACTTTATATGAAAATTGTATTAAATTGAAATATAATCACATTTCGGTCTATATAAAATAAAAGTTTCTTTTATATAACGGTCTAAAACTTATCATCATTCTGGATCAAAAAGGCCAAAATACATTTCAGCTTATGTCTTCTAATATATAAAAACCAAGACAGCAGAAAAAACTCTATATGTATAGCATTAATAGCAGTTAGTAAATCTGCCCATTATAATAATATAAAATTTTACGATTTCTTAATAGTATAAATAGTTCCAAAAACTGTAGAAAAATTATTTACTATTATTTTATACAATATTTATTATCATTTATTAATATTTATCATCGAATTCTTTTTTACTTCGTTATTAAATATTAAGTTAATATTTTTTAGATTGCAACTTTCACCAGATGGTACGAAATCTTCCCACATGCGACAATTGGCAACATTTTAAGGGCTCTATGCCGAACAACGGATTGGGTTTGCAGTTTTATTTTCCATGAATTTGGTGCATCCTGGGAGAGAATGCCAAACAAGGTAATTATTAAACGCTTATAAAAGGAGGACCGCGCCGCCCATATGCGCAGACAACGCCAGATCCTAAAGGCTCCTTTTTTAAAATTAAAATGGTAAAATCAGATAAGTATAAGATAAACCAGTAGCGCAATCAGGAGAGGACCTATGGAGCTGCAGCCCTCCCCCATGAAGATGCAAGATAAAATTTGGCGATTTATACATTTACTCCTGAACGTTTTTTTTGGTCAACAAGAGTTAGGAGCTCCCCGAGTTAAAAAACTAGGTGCGCTACTGAAATGAACGCTGATAAAAAGTAAAGATTTTTTTAGTTGTCAAATTTCATGTTTGTGCAATATAATATCTATAAAATAAAAAGCAAGGACTTGTATCATTAGTTCCTTACTTGTTAAGTAGTTTTTCTCTTTCGTTTATTTTGGCTAAAAATGGTATAACCCCACAAAGGCCCACTGTTTAAGAGAACATCGCTGGAAAATAAATCTTTATTATACGTTAGCTTGCGGTTAGAGTCAAGTTTTTTGACGGGTTTAGTACAGTAACCCATTTTAACTCTAAGAATAGGTCAAACAATGCAAACTTTTCGTCCTCTTCTATTGGATTTATGTGTAATTAATCCACATTTTACAATCAGCCTGCTTATGTTTATAACACATAAATCATTGTTTTCTATAAAAGATGTCTGTGAAAAATTTAATTCAATTAATTTGATTCGATTTAATTCGTCATACAAAACTAAAGTTCCGTAAAAAATCAATTATTTTCAAAAAGTTAGTAGAAAACAAAATTGTTCTCAGGTTTCTAAACTGCCTGTGTATACGCCTTCCTTTTTGCAGTTTTAAATCTTCATCACCTAAAATAATTGTCTTTTTTAGGAGTTAAAAGCTGAAATTTTACAAAATTTCCCAGCTGGAATGTCACTACAACAGATCACGCATTACGTACAAGGAACTCGTACAGGTAATTTCAATTATTATTAGTTAACTAACTCTATTTTTTATATTACATATAGACGTCTCCGCTGAACTAAATTCCACCAAAATGACCTCTCCGTTGAATTGATTTCTGTCAAATATTACATCCGATAAATTAACTACGCCAAAATTAAATCGGTAAGTTGTCACTTCATTCAGTCAGATTGTCAAGATTTTTTTCAGAAAACGTTCTTCGAATCCTATTTAAAATGAACGGAATATAAGGTTGGAAAATAATTTTTTAAAAACTATTTTATATAGAAATATAGGGCCTTTAAGCGTTAAACTGCTGCCCTGGTCGGCAAAAGCAAAAGTTACTCTTAATGGTCTTACCTAGAAGAAAAAAATACTCTAAATGCTTTAGTGTTTCAAACCTAAAAATAAATAATAAAAATACGAATACGAAATTAAGTAAAGTAGGGTCGTAGCACGGTGTGATATCGTAACTAATTTGGATTTAGATAGAAAAAAAACCTGTTTTTGTAAGATAAGTATTTCTTAAGTTTATTCAGGAACAGAACTGAAAATCAAAATATATTAGATTAGAATTATCCTAGATAAAGTCTTAAAGTAATATATTTTTATTGAAACTGAATATCATTCGTCTTTAGTACCCCAATTTCTAGAAATAATATGTAATATGTCCTAGAAGATTGGCTGTAGGATAAAAAGGAATACTATTTATACTTACCTTAAATACATCTGACAATTCATATATCTACAGTGTCTTAAAGATTGTCTGGTCTAGATTTTAAGTAAATGTTGAGAGATATTTTTTTCTCTTCTTTAGTATAAAAATTTTCGGCAGATTCAATTTGCTAGTGACAACGTCGTAATAAAAAAATATTGACATTTAGATTTACATCTATTTATAATATTAAGTTATCTTTTATCATTAAAAAAAAAATGCTAGGTGTGAATTAGTCTCTCAATGGTCCTTTCAGTTTCACCAACTTGGCAAAAAAGGGGACCTATCAAAAATAACTCCTGATAAAATATCTTAAGTACAAAATTATATTCGTCAATGTAGTTATATTATATATAGTTATATATACATATATATATATATATATATATATATATATATATATATATATATATATACATATATATATATATATATATATATATTATATATATATATATATATATATATATATATATATATATATATATATATATATATATATATAACTATATATATATATATATTATATATATATATATATATATATATATATATATATATATATATATATATATATATATATACAGGGTGCCCCAAACTCGTTGGTACGTAAGCCGTAAATCCAGATGTAGTCTTTTTGTTTCGTTGTTTAAATCTGAACATTTTTTTTTAACATACTTGTACCTTTATCTTTAACCGTTTTTGAGATAATTGAGATTAAATAAAAAATTGGAAGAAAAGATGGCACTAATTAAATGGCAATTTTTTAAAAACTACTAAACATAAAGGGACAAAAATTTGGTGGGTTGAAATGTTAATATGTCCCAACAAGATAAATGTCATATTATGCATTTATTTTATACAGGGTGGCTCAAAAATCGTATCATGTCAACACATTTTCTTTTTGCAATAACTATGATTTGTCAAATGGAACACCCTGTATATTTTCTAAGTTATGTTTTCTCTGTAGAATGCTTATTTTAAAAAGTTATAATGTTACTATACCCATCTTAAACGGTTTTTTAGATATTCAGGTTTTTATACTGGAACGTACTAAATATCCTAAAATTTGTAAAATTTAGTAGTTGGCTATGCATGATAGCACAGGTTCTGGAAAAAGAAAAGTACAGTTGACTGTCAGAACAGTAACAAGCTTTGACATTCTCTTCTCCTAATTTCAAAAATGGCAAATAATTATTCACATTCTGATATTCTTAATCTGTTTATTATTCATGGAGAATGTAATCGAATAGTGGCAAGAACATGTAGAACATTTAACGAACGATATCCCCAACTACCACCAATAAACGAAAGAAAATTTAGAAAATTTGAGTCTAATTTTAAAAACCATGGCGATATTAAAACCGAACGGATTCAGGTTAGTCCGATTACTGGAGATGAAGACAATACCATTAACGTTTTAGGATATTTTGAAGCTTACCCTCACGCTTCGATTTACAGTGCAGAAAGTGATTTGGGAATTTCCTATTCGTCTATTGAAAGAATTTTAAACAAAAACGGAATGCACAATTATAAATTTGAAACCGCGCAATTTTTAAGACAGGGAGATGCTATTCAGCGCGTTGAGTTTTGCGAGATGTTTTTAATATAAATGCAGGAAGATCCCAGTTTTGTACAAAAAGTTATTTGGTCGGACGAGTCAAAATTTACACGAGAAGGAATTTTTAACAGAAGGAACTCTCATTTTTGGGCAAAAGAAAACCCACATTTTATAAAGGAAAGAGGATTTCAAGACAAATTTGGCTTCAATGTTTTTTGTATACTAATGGACAATAAGTTTCAGTATTGCATCTACGATGAAAATCTTAATTCAGAAAAGTATTCAGATATTCTTAACTAACAATTAGATGGTGCACCGGCACATTGCACTCAACAAATTTCAACTTTGTTGTATAACTTATTCGATGACAGGTGGTTTAGACGAATGGGTTCTTGGTTAGATTTTTATCTGTGGGGCACCATCAAGGAAAGGATTTATCAAACGCCAGTTACTTCCAAGGATGATTTAATAAATAGGGTACGCGTAGCTTTTCGAAACCTAGACGGTGAAGAAGTTAGAAGAGCTACCACTCAGCATGTTGAAACATCTATTTTGAAATGTTTAACGGCAAATGGAGGACATTTTCGATAAGTAACATTATTTTCATCATTATTCATATTGATGTTTAAGAAAGTGTTTCGAATAATATTCTAATATTTAATGGACGTATTAGTTTTAAGGCTTTTGTCCGTAATACTTATTGCCGCCAAACCCGTTTTTATGTTAATATTGTATCTAACTCTAACCTTTTCATTCTCTTTTTAAACTTACCTACATTTGTTTGTTTAAAACCGTCAGCATTTTAAATTAACTTCAACTTTTCTGAACTTTCTTTCGTTTAGTGATGGTAGATAGGGATATTGTTAGTTAAATGTTGTACATGTTCTTGCTTCTATTCGATTGTATTTTTTATGAATAATAAACAGATTTAGAATATCAGAACGTGAGTAATTATAGGTCCTTTTTAATTAACGCAAATCTTCTGAATTTTCGATACCCTTTATTCACCTTATGATAACATGGTAATAAAGTAATGTCTACTTTCATAAACTAGTCATAACGAAAGCAAAACTCGAAACGTTTTGTAAAATTTTGTAGTTGACTAAGTTGCTCTTCTGATAGTCAACGATAGTTTGTTTTGCTAAAACCTGTCATATCATAGCCAGTTACTAAATTTCACAAATTGTAGGATATTTAGTACGTTCCAGTATAAAAACCTGAATATCTAAAAAACCGTTGAAGATGGGTATAGGAAGATTATAACTTTTTGAAATAAGCATTCTACAGAGAAAATATTACTTTGAAAATATACGGGGTGTTCCATTTAAAAAATCATAGTTATTGCAAAAAGAAAATGTGTTAACATGATACGATTTTTGAGCCACCCTGTATAAAATAAATGTATAATATGACATCTATCTTGTTGGGTCATATTAATAATTCAACCCACCAAATTGTTGTCTCTTTATGTTTAGTAGTTTCTAAAAAATTGCCATTTAATTAGTGCCATCTTTTCTTCCAATTTTTTATTTAATCTCAATTATCTCAAAAACGGTTAAAGATAAAGGTACAAGTATGTTATAAAAAAATGTTCAGAATTAAACAACGAAACAAAATTAATTAATAAATACAGGGTGTCCCATTTAAGATAACAGAGTGGACGTCACTTCCGCTCAAACCGAAAATAACAGAAATGTCAAAATATTTTGCTTTGAGAGTTCAGTTGACCTCTTATCTCCGTTCCGAATTTGAATAAAATTCCACTGCTACATCTGGATTTACGGCTAACTTACCAACGAGTTTGGGGCACCCTATATATATATATATATATATATAAACTGCTAGCCGCTTGAAACAGTTCACCTGCATTTTAAAACGAAACGAGATAGTGGGGTGTGGTTTTCAGCTGTATCTTGCATATATATATATATATATATATATATATATATATATATATATATATATATATATATATATATATATATATATATATATATATATATATATATATATATATATATATATATATATATATATATATATATATAGCAGAAAAATAGTTTTTTTGGGATGACCACTAAAGCAATGGAATTTGGCCAAATATAGACGCTTGTTTCTGAATGAAGATCTTCATCAAGACAGTCAACCAGTTGAGGGATGAGTATATCTATCGCTGAAATTAATCTACAAAACCACAATAGAGTCACCAACAGGAACAAAACCGACATTTGTGATTATCAAGAGAACGTCCGAAATCTTCTCCGGACTTTATTTTATTTTGTACAAACATACCTTCTAAGAGAGTCTATTTTTGACATTTGTTTTTCTTTATATTTTTTCAGATTCACATATAAATTACACAATACACAAGTACGCTGATAAAAAAAAATAACCAAATAAATATAATTGTTACAACAGTAATTTATATAAAAATATATTATAATGGAATAATATTTCAAATGTTACGCAAGTGTTGTAGAACATTGTCATATTTTGTGCACTGTCTTACAAACTTTTCAATTTGTTTATTTAGCGGGATGTATTTCTTCTTTGATGTATTATTACTGTACTAACTTCACTCCTCTCCCAAAGCCTACTCGTTATATTAATTAATATTTATCGCCAAGTCTTTACATAAATAGCAATTATGTCCCATGGTTTCATTTTTTTAAAATTGGTTTGATTAAGGTAAGTAGAATAAGCCTATTTAATTATAGTTATTTCATTAGGCTATTTTATCTGGGTTATTTTATTGGAAGACTATTTTGTCGTGGCTATTTTGTAGGTGTACCGACAAAAAAATATCATGACCATGCGAGAAGCATTTAAATAGTGAACGGGGTATACTTTCAGCAACCTTCTGTAAAATTAATTAGGCACCTAGTAAATGACTGTTATAACATATTATTTATCATTTGTATTTATTTTAGGAATCTTTAGGCCTTTCGATTTTGGCAGAACAAAGAACATTCAAGTGTACCACAAGGTATTGCCAGATCCATATGATTTATCTAAAGTAACAGTTCCCATATTTTTGTATTACGGGGGAGCTGACAGTCTTGTCAACAATGATGTAAGTTAAATTAAAATTGCTGTAGATTTCTCGTTTTTATCAACATTTATTATTTGCAATAATTGTTTGAAACTACTATCAAAAATGAATCTTTGATGGAAAGGCTATTTCGGACTCTAAGAATAGGAAACGGCTGTGTACACGTAGAGGTAAAATGGTAATGTAGACACTTTTGTATTTCCTGCAATTTTTTTATTTAATAAAAAACGTAGCAGAGCGCTTTCGGCTTTCAAGTGACTAATTCATTTGAAGCAACCATGTGTTAAAGTTTCAAGATCTTATGGTTTAAATTGCCAAAAGGGGTGAAATAACACGCCCTTTGTGATATTTTAACGTGTTTTTATAGATGTGACGTTAACAAATTCTCAATGTTCACTGTTTTGTCTAATCATGTTTCTTCTTTGGATTTCCTGTGCTCACCTGACTAAGGGGCATTGATGATGGCGAAAGCCGAAAGCGCTCTGCTACGTTTTTAATTAAATAAAAAAATTGCACGAAATACAAAAGTGTCTACATTCCCATTCTAATTATTTTAGTTTTAAACACAACTTTCTGGTTTGTAAATATCTTCCTCAGGTAAATACAAAAACAAGTAGAGAGGTTATAAAACTATGTCTACTAATCTGAGGGCGTATATACACGATAGATATGACTTCAGTTATTCACTCAATTTGACATTTATGTAGATGTTAATTTAGGTTCCAGTGACGTATTTAAGGGGATATTTGGGGGTTAATACCCCCACAGAGCTAGTTTTACTTAAACTAAAATAAAATATGTATAAAGTAAACCCTCAAAGAAGTAAAGACCTTTTTATTTAGGACTTCCTAAACTAAAAAAAATTAATTCCTTATTAATTAATTAATTACGGAATTTGTAAATAACACATACACATTAATTAAACGATGAATGCGTCAAAAAATATGTGTTCCTATTTTGAATACGATACTATTTCGTCTCACATTGTTCCTCTTTGGACAATTCTACAATGGGAAGCCTAACCTATTTTCTAGCAGATCATGCAATCTTATGGTTTTCGGACTCCCTCCCTCCCCGGAACAAAATTTCAAATACGTCACTTTGCTAAGTAAAAGGAATAAATCAATAGGATGTTGTTTTGTTTTAGGTACTACTCAATGATGTGGCCAAACAACTTGAAAACGTGAATGAAGTACTTGTACCTATAACAAACTTTAATCATCTAGATTTCATATGGAGTAGAGATTCCGATTGGATAACTAAGGAAACTCTTCGCAATTTGGATGAAGCAGCAAAACCCAATGAAGATAAATCTGAGGCAACCACTACTGCAAGAAATATGTCCTAAGGACAGAAATTTGAAGATGTAAGAATTTGCCATAGATCTTAAAACAAATCTGGAAAAATAAAGTGAAAGAGACTGTAAAATTTTAAATTTGACGTTGTTATTATTTAAAAATATATTTTAATTCACTATTTTTATTTATTTTATTTATACAGAACTTAGCCTTAGACACGTTGTGTGTACATGCAATGCATATCAAGCTTGTAATGGATTATTTAAACCGAAATATTTGGTGGTTTCACGCCCACTACTAAGAATAAAATAAACTAAGTTAATTAAAACTTTACCTCACTTAAAACCACAATGAAGGTACCTAAGGAACCAATCCCACCTAGCACTAAAGTAGCTACAACTGTTTCTACTACTACTCTTTAAGAGTTTTTACGTATTTATTACTAATAATCCTACTATATATCAACAAACACTTTGGGTTACACGTTTTTAAGTATTGTATATGTATTTGTTACTGCAAATAATACTTTATAGTAATTTTCCATTTAAAGTAACTATATAATAACTACTGCCAAGGAACTACTTAAGGAATTGACTCCAAGGTCGTCATTTCTTTTCCGTGACATAATAGTAATTATTCAAAGTTACAGTTTCTAATCTGTTTACTAAATTACATCTTTTAAGTATCAGTAAATTCTTGAATTTTTCAAAGACTACTCCATTACGTTCAACTGTACTCCTATAACGTATTACTATAAAGTAAAACGAGTCGTTGCAGAGTAGAAAAAGTTATCGTCCACTGCTACTTTAAACTGGCTATTAGCAGTCGTTATTCTGCTGTTGCAACTTAGAAGAAAGAATTACAGTAATTATTTACTACAAGTAAACTATTACCTCTTGTATTTGAGGTTCCGGAGATAGGGGGCGCTGTTACAAGATTTGGTCGGAGATTTTATAAGGACAGTGGCAACAATAGAGTAACCAATTTTTGATTGGTTCGGCCATATTGCTGCTAAAATAGTTTTGTTTACTTTTCGCCTACGTGGGTTTCGTATGAGGTTTGTTGTTTTAGTGTGTCATTTTATTAGTTTTTGTGATTATTAAAATGAATATTGGTTCAAAAAGTTCTCAGCTATTGGCCATATGGAGAATTCTATTTAAGCCTGGTTCACCTGTTTTTTGCTTGTAATTATAAAGTATTGGGATGATGAATGTGTAAATGACTATGAGCGTAAATGTCTTAAGTTTAAGTTTACTCCAAGAAAAGTTATTAAATATTGCACATTATTATATTTTGGTTGTATTTTGCTGTAAAAGACAATATTGTTTCATATCTTAGTGTATGTTTTATTTCATTCAGTACCTCAATTTGAGGTAGAAGCTCTCTAAGATTAGCATAAAAGAAACTTAATTTTGTAGGCCTTCTTCAGTACAGGGTGTCCCATTTTCGTAGGTTTTACGGGGTTTCCAGCTTATGAGTAGAGATAGAGAGATGCGGTTTTCGCGACACCGTGCTACTTTTCGATGAAACTAAAGAGGCCGCAAACAGATTTGCCCTAACCATTTTAGTTTCCGTGCTACAGGGTGATTTTGAAAATTTGTCATTTTCGGACACCCCCTGTAACTCAGCTATCGTAAAATATATTTAAAATGTTTCAACTGGTATTTATAGATTTTTTCACGTAGAATTCAGTGGCATACTCAGATTTTTGCTGAGAGTCATAGTTTTTGACATATTGGCATAACCTACTATTTTTTAAATGGGAGACCCTATATATTATTTTTTCATCTTATTCTTCGTGTCGAGAGCTTTTCAAAAACATACCATAAGTCATATTTATTTTCATAAATAACATGAAAAAATGCATTTTTCTTTAAACGGATTTATGGCATAGCAGATCAATCGAAATAAGAGAAGGTGGCTGTGGTAGCCATGGCAATGCCAACAAAAATATGATCAGGCAGCCATTACTGCTGTCATTTTTGGCATTATTGCGTTTAAATTTTTCTTGACGTCTATTATAATTATTGTTTTTAATATGGCTCAGAATCAAAAATTTTAATATTTTGAGAAATATGATATGAACGCGTGTTTTATATTGTCTAATGAAGATGCAGATCAGGCGGCAGAGCTTTATCTGAACAGGTTAGTTCTTTTTTATCTTCCTGCATTTTGACTTTATTGGTTCGCTTTATTTTATCTTAGATATCCCGAGAGAAGACAACCAGAAAAAAGAATTTTTCAAAAAATTAAAAATAATCTTTGCCAATATGGATCTTTTAACAAGCCTCGATCGCGAACTTACAATAAAGACAACGAAGAATCTGAGGTCAACGTTTTAGCCCTCGTTCAGACAGCTCCTGAAACATCTTGCAGGAAAATAGACGAAGAGGCGGATGTACCGAAAACCAAAGTGCAGAAAATTTTGAAAAAGCACAAATTCAAACCCTATAAATACAAACTTGTGCATCATCTGCATCCTGGTGATGCAGAGCGCAGATTGGAGTTCTGCAATTGGTTTATAAATATGAAGGCAGAAGATATCGATTTTGAAAAAAAGATTATTTGGTCAGACGAGGCACATTTTACTAGTTCAGGGATTTTAAATAGACACAACACGCGATTTTGGAGTCAAGAAAACAACCATGTTATTTTTCCTAGGGAGCGTCAGGGCAGATTTGGATTCAATGTCTCCTGTTTTATTTTCAACCGAAAAATAGTTTACCAAATATATGAAGGAAATCTGAATTCGATTGGTTACGTGCGAATCCTAGAAGACGCATTAGGAATTTTGGATGAGGTTCCCTTGGCTCAACTAAATAGGATTTATTTCCAGCAAGACGGAGCTCCAGCCCACAATGCCAGAATAAGTCAAAACTGGCTTAACGACCATTTTCCTGGAAGATGGATAGGAACACACGGACCTGTTCGATGGCCACCACGATCCCCTGACCTCTCAGTTTTAGATTTCTTTTTGTGGGGTTATTTAGAAAACAAGGTTTATGTAAGGCGATACGAAAACTTAGAACAACTAAGAATGGCCACCGAAAACGCTTTTGCAGAGTTACAAAGACAGTCATTTACAATAGAAAATGCATTAAAAAGAATTTTTAAAGTTTGTCATACTTGTAGGACACATAATGGTCTACAATTTGAACAATATTTGTAGTTTTAATGAAATTATAATTATTACCTTTTACCTACTTCCTAATTTTTTCTGATGCTGTTACTTTGTTATTTTGTTAATAAATATTTGTTAACTTTTTCCATGGCTCCACAGCCACCTTCTCTTATTTCGATTGATCTGCTATGCCATACATCCGTTTAAAGAAAAATGCATTTTTTCATGTTATTTATGAAAATAAATATGACTTATGGTATGTTTTTGAAAAGCTCTCGACACGAAGAATAAGATGAAAAAATAATATATAGGGTGTCCCATTTAAAAAATAGTAGGTTATGCCAATATGTCAAAAACTATGACTCTCAGCAAAAATCTGAGTACGCCACTGAATTCTACGTGAAAAAATCTATAAATATCAGTTGAAACATTTTAAATATATTTTACGATAGCTGAGTTACAGGGGGTGTCCGAAAATGACAAATTTTCAAAATCACCCTGTAGCACGGAAACTAAAATGGTTAGGGCAAATCTGTTTGCGGCCTCTTTAGTTTCATCGAAAAGTAGCACAGTGTCGCGAAAACCGCATCTCTCTATCTCTACTCATAAGCTGGAAACCCCGTAAAACCTACGAAAATGGGACACCCTGTACATATTACATTATTAAATTCACTTGGCAGACAACTCTCATTAATCGCTTGCACAAACATTGTTATTTGTTAAAAATCTAAATGAAAAAGTAAGTTTGTACTAGATAGTTCGAATAAATTATTAGAGTAAAACGTTAACATAACCCTACATTTACAACTGACACTGACAGAGGTTGTCAATATAAAAGTAAGATTAATTTAGTCATATTTTGCAAAAAACTAACGATAATATGGCTGCCCCCATTTAAACCTTTAGATATTATGCATCAATTTGGCGGGTGGGCTTCTATTGTCGCTACTGTCCTTATAAAGTCATTGTAATTCAATCTACAGGTATTAATTAGTTGTGTATGTTTTGTGTTATCGTCTACGAGAAACAAGTTAAAATGGTTCACAATGGCTTCACATACCATAAGAAAAAAAAGTAGCTTTCGTCACTCACATTTTATAGAGAATTAAAAATATCACAACTTGGTTATGTCCTACCTGAACAAAAAAACCTAAAGAGTATTTTCAGGAAACAAAGATTTATGGTTATGATAGATGGCAGAATTATAGTAGTGACTCAAGTATCGCAACTCCCACATTAACACGCCTCCGACACAACGCATTAAAATTTAAAGAACCGGCGGAATGTTCGCAAATCGTAACCGCTTGGTAATAATATACACTATAGGTTTAATGGTTTAGCTATGATGTTTGTTTTTGTAACTATAAAGATTAAAAATGCATACAAATTAAACATTACGTTAAAAAAAAGAACCACTCTTTATAATAGGATATTTAATGATAATTACTGTTTAAAGCAAAGTCCAAAATTACATTTTTGAGATTTAAATTAGCTAATATATTTGACCAAAATGTATTGAAAATTAACGAATTTTAAAGGCGCGTAATTTTTTTACTACTATCATCATCATATTCACCAAAGAAATTGCTTGCGTTTTAATTTTAGGTCCTTACCACAGCCAGAAAACTCAGTGAAACGTATGTATCCTACCTCAAATACTAATAACGTATTCTATACGCTCTGCACAATATTTCCACTTGGAGTGTTTGTAGTCGCCATAACTGTCTTGTTTGTATTAAAACGAACCATACATATTTTTAAAACGAGTTAAATAAAGACAGAAATAAGGAAGTGACGAATAGGGTGAATTATTACTATTCGGCTACTCAAATGGAACTACACAATTCCGTACTACCTACGTAATAGTCAAAGTCACAGTTACATGTTATTCACGAAATAGTTACCCTAAAATTGTTCCCCATTTTGGTAATGACTACATAGTCTCAGCTTAAACAGAACGTGGCGACACCAAGTTCCGGTAACTTCAATGAAAATACTTGTAACAACAATGACGTATTCATGACTAAATATGCTACTATATATATATATATATATATATATATATATATATATATATATATATATATATATATATATATATATATATATATATATATATATATATATATATATATATATATATATATATAGTGGATTAAGTGGTTTCTTGGGAATAAGGCACATGAATATACTAAATTTCTGTTATATTTTTTTCATAACTTTGACGTTTCGGTCGAACGTTGACCTTCATCAGAAACACTACAAAAAGGAACGATTCGATAAAATTTTTGTTTTATAAAATTAATAAAATATTTAGCTTACGTAATTGGAAGGTTTCATGGATAACATCCTGTATATGTCAATAAATTAAACACAAACACACAGCAACTAACATTTACATTTAAAAACTTGGCATGCTGTATATACATTTACATTTGTCGAAATTTTAAAACACATACAAGCAATATACGAACAATACTGACGAATGGTTTGGTGTATGGACGATGAGATTAGGTCTATGTCTTGTAAAAACTTAAGATACTATTTTTTCTTTTTGTTTTGGAATTTAAATGCGGACTATTGTTGTTATGCAGTTGCCATTATAGGTGTATTATTTTACAATATTATTGTAAATTTTACTGAGTTGTATTGTGTCGGTTTGGAGTTTATGCAATGGGGTCTTTTTGTATTTCAATCATTTCCAAAATTTCACGTCTTTTAGTGTGACTTTCTGTCTTTAATATTTTTACTGCATTGAAATCAAAACTGTGTTTCTCCTCGAGAGCATGGTTGGTGAGCGCTGTTTTATTTTTTTTGTCATATTTATGGCCGTTAATTCGGTTTTTAATGTATTGGCTTGTTTGTCCAACATACACACTATTGCAATCTTTACATGGGATTTCGTAGATTACGTGTGATTTTTTATCTTTTGGAATTTCTGATTTGATTTTGGAGAAATTTGTTTTTAGTAAATTGTGTGCTTTGTAGAGTTGCTTATAATGTTGTAAGGGTTGGAAAATGTTTTTAATGTTTTCAGATAAGCCCGGAATGTATGGTAAAGTAAG
This sequence comes from Kuschelorhynchus macadamiae, assembly GCA_030620095.1. Lineage (NCBI taxonomy): Eukaryota > Metazoa > Arthropoda > Insecta > Coleoptera > Curculionidae > Kuschelorhynchus > Kuschelorhynchus macadamiae. Next base: position 28,882 of record JAUTXW010002527.1, read on the forward strand.
AAAAGTATTAGTTTTATTGTTATTATTTTTTTCTATTATTATTTGTTTGGTTGTAGAAAATATATATTCGATTTTTAAAAATTTTATTAATTAATATGTCGGGATAGTTATTCTGTTTTAGTGCAATTTTTGCTTTCTTAATCGCATTTTCACGGTACTCAGGGTCGGACAACCTTATGGCACGATCGGCAAGACCTATAATAATCGATTTTTTGGGGTAGAGGGTGTTGGGAATGAAAATTTAGGTAGCGTGGGATGAGACCAAGTTTCCTTGGTAAACCATTCTGATCTAATTTTGTTGGAGTGTGATGTAGGGTGAGGTCCAGAAAGCTTATTCGGTTTTGATTTTCAGTTTCTATAGTGAATTGCAATCTGTTATTATAGTTATTGAACGCCTCGATTATTTCGTTTTGTTTGTTAATGGGGATGGCTGTTATGCAATCGTCCACGTACCTGTAAAAAAATGGAATTTCAAATGGAATATCACTAAGAACTGTTTCTTCTAAGTCTTCCATTACTAATTGCGCTATTACGCTTGAAATGGAAGCCCCCATGGCACATCCTTCTATTTGTTTATAGAATTTTTGATCGTAAATAAAATATGTTGAATTTAGTGTAAGTTCTACTGCTTCTAAAAGCAATTTAAAGGGATATCTGTAAAAGGTTTAATTTTATTCCATTTTTTTGTAATTATGTTTTTTGCTATATTTATAGGAATGCTGGTGTAAAGGGATATTACATCTAAAGAAACGAGGATATAGTTATTTGGTATAGTTAAATGTTTTATTTTATTTTTGAAATCCATTGAATCTTTTATATAGTATTCATTCTGGAACACAATTTTTTGAAGAATGTCTTTGAGAAATTTTGAGAGATTTTCAAATGGAGATTGGATGCAGGATACGATTGGACGGAGTGGTATGCCTGGTTTGTGCATTTTTGGTAATCCGTAGATTCTTGGAGTATGTGAGTTTTGGATTTTTAATTTTTTTGCTAAGTTTGGTGAAATATAGGCTTTGTTTTCCCAAAGAGATATTAATTCGTTATTTTTTTTCTGGTAAATTATGGTAGGATCGTTTTTTAATTCTTTATAGGTGGTTTCATCTTTTAGTAGGTCACACATTTTACCATTATAATCATTTTTTGACATAATAACAGTTTTATTTGTTTTATCAGGCTGTAACACTAATAGGTTATTATTTTCTTTGAGAAATTTTTTTGTTTTGTTTATTTTTTGTGCTAAAATTTTTTCTTTTTTTTGGGTGAGAGAAGTCTCTCTTTTGAAAGTTATTTTTGTGATTAGTTATTATGTTGCAACATTGAGAACGTATATTGTCTTTGGTACTAGAATCAAGGTTTATCAAGGATGTTTCGATGTTGCTTATTAGCTCAGGGATAGGTATATATTCAGCTTTTTGAAGAGGAATTGCGAAATTCGGCCCCATACTTAGTGTCTCACAAAAAGAAAAATAGCATCTTAAGTTTTTACAGACATAGACCTAATCTCATCGTCCATACACCAAACCATTCGTCAGTATTGTTCGTATATTGCTTGTATGTGTTTTAAAATTTCGACAAATGTAAATGTATATACAGCATGCCAAGTTTTTAAATGTAAATGTTAGTTGTTGTGTGTTTGTGTTTAATTTATTGACATATACAGGATGTTATCCATGAAACCTTCCAATTACGTAAGCTAAATATTTTATTAATTTTATAAAACAAAAATTTTATCGAATCGTTCCTTTTTGTAGTGTTTCTGATGAAGGTCAACGTTCGACCGAAACGTCAAAGTTATGAAAAAATATAACAGAAATTTAGTATATTCATGTGCCTTATTCCCAAGAAAACCACTTAATCCACAATATAAGTACTAAGGCCAAGAAAACGAAAACAACTATATATATATATATATATATATATATATATATATATATATATATATATATATATATATATATATATATATATATATATATATATATGTTAGTTTTGATTACCGGGCAACTTCTTTAAATTCTCTCGTTTTTAACTGTCAAAACTTTTCAAAAACAACCTCAAGTTCATTAAATAAAATTAACCTACCTTATTATATTCTAATAGTATTTAATTAAATATTCCGTATGATAAGGTACAGACCTTTTACAAAGCTGTCGTGAACGAACCGGAATCCCGGGTAATGTGCTTTGACATACGATTAAAGAACGGACGGAATACTAACTACCTTAATCAATTTTAATATCAAAAAGGGAATATCCTATTTGTACAAGGCGAGGTCAATGATATGTGTGGGACATTAGATACATAATAGGTTTATTTATTTAAAAAAATCTTGTTTCTAATTTTTAAAATTTGACAGATTCGAGATATTCATTGTTTATGTATTCTAATTTGTGTTTCATTTATGAACTGTGGCGGCTCTTCCATAATGTCATTTGTTCAATGACCCCTAAAAATATTTCAGAAAAGAAATTATTCGTTTGACCGTCTTTCCTAATAGTTGTAATAAAATGGTAACCTGGGGAAAAGTTAAATACGCTACAGTGTTAGCCGCGCGCCGGTTCGAATGGTCTCGTTGCGTTCTTTAGGCATAAAAAAATACACTATACTAAGCTAGGCTGGGCAGTCAGAATTGCCCTGATTACCTTAAAGTTTGACGAAAGTACCCGAAGATTTCACAGCTACCGAGCCGAACGTGATAGCAAATGGAATACGAAATCGCGATTTGGGTCATCAGCTGGTCTCTTCTCATAATTCGATCGATCAATCGTGGCATCACGTCGGCATGCGGAAGTTCAATTGTTCAGAGGTCGCGCGGTTGATATTCTAACTCGATATCGTTTCGGACGTTTTTAATCGATGAGAATTGATTTATATACTGTTTTTTGTAATATATATGTTTTATTTTTATGATCCATGTGTGAGTTGGAAATATACAGGAAATAAAATGTTGGTATGTATTAGTGCAAAAAAATAAACAACTAAAAAGTGCTCACGAATTTAATTTTGCAAAAATAACGAATTTTAAGGTGGTCTATGTTTGAGTTGTGAATGTAATGTAATGAAATGTCGGTAGTGCAAAAAATTAAAGAACTAAAGATTGCTAACGAACTTAATTTTGTGAAAATATCCGAATTCAAGGTAAGTGGTCGCAATTTGCTAGAACTTAGTATACGACAAACTAGTAAAGACAAAAATAAAGAGGTTCATCTAAACTTTCGCAAACTATGTATATTTTAGCTAACTGGATATGTGGTTGTGAAATCTCTAACTCATTTATTGTTTGTTGTTTTCTAAGGACTCGTCGGACTCATTATGGTGCAAAACCGGTGTTAAAATACTTAAAAGAAAGATAAAAAATGCGTTTTGTGCAGATCACATGAAATGTTCGGTGAACTATGTTACGGTCGGAAGTGTTGATATTCGCACTCAGCTAGACACAGCTTATAGAAAATCCATTAGAGATTTTAATGAAAATGTATCCAAAAATCGTTATATTTTAAAAACAAAATTATAGATTGTGTAAAATTTTGTGGGGAATTGAGCTGGAATTACGTGGCCATGATGAAACAGTTTTGTCTGAAATCCAGAGGTTTTTCGAGGGCTTATAAATTTTTGTTGAGGAGTTGGGCCAAGCTAGACTATCCGCTTTAGCAATGTTAAGTATCGAGAAATTGTTTATACAAGAAATGTGCGTGCAATTTTAACGAACGTGTCATTCAGCATTTTTCCAATTCTAAAGAACGAAGAGTAGACCTGAACTTCAAGAGAATTTAAAGCTCAATTTAAAGATAAGATATTTTTATTTTAAGTATGTCTACTTTTAAATTTGTTATTCACCTCCCAATAAAATTCACTACGAGCCGCCACTGCTTTGGATATCTAATATGAACTGCTGTAAGTTAATATCCTAACAATAGCGCTCATAATACATTACGTTTGTAAATATAATTCTGAAGCTTCTTGGGGATTTTCATTAGATTGTATGAAACAAATCAAGATATCATACTTTTCATACATTTCGTAGACCGTCGTTATTGTATATAAAGTAAATTAAATACAGTATATATAGTTAAATGGAAACATCAAAACAACAAAAATATGTCATTAAAAATCAAAGAGATCATTTAAGGAACAGTTTTCGCTATTTTTTTTCGACACAGGTGTTGAAAAATTTTTTCAATACGCATGTGAATATGACGCTTTTTAGCCCACTTAACAGTGTGCTTTTTGTCAGTTTCGTAAGTGGTCGTAGGATAAATAAAATTATAACATTATTAATGACTGCAATAATTATTATGATTCTCTGTTTCGAATGTCAAACTTAATTTTATTCCAATGATGCATTTTATCCATTTTGTAGACCATAAATTTCTCCAATAGGCAATTACCAGTAAATGTATTCTATTAACACCAGGAGAATATTAATTAATGGGTGTGTTGGTGTAAATCAGCGTGCATTATTTACGCAACTGAATAAGGAAACTACATATTTTATATATATTGTCATGTGACAATATTTATTACCTTTACTAATTAAATTCTTTTTTTACCCTACTTTTTGGGGGAGCCAAATTTGGGAATTATATAATTTTCCTAGTCAAGTCTTAATTTAAAGATTTTTAGTTATTAAAGTTAAATTATTAATAATCTACTATAGAACTAAAAAAGAAAAACTACAAAATCATTGAAATACCCATACCACAAAACTAAAAAAGAAAAACTTTACATATTCGTATTAAATTCTGCGTGAGTTTTCTGTGCAGCATATTACAACATTGCATTACTTTCATCCATAATCGAGGAAGAATACTTTTATGGTCAATTTTTGACCTATAGAGCTCAGCTCAGGCATCACAGTATCTACTTTTCAATTATGACTTCGTAGGCTTGATTTTTTTTGTACTGGTTATTTGGATTTTTCACTCCCATTAGCATCGAAAAATCTTGTACAGTTCAATAAACTCACACAGAAACTCAAATGAACATTGATGAACGTCTTACATTATTTTATCAGTAATTTAAATATCAAAAAATTGCAGTTTCGAAACGAAGTCATTATCCTAACAAGCATTTTTCTTGTATTGGTTCTGTAAATCCAAATGAATTTAATAAATCGATAAAATCTTGGTTCCTACTACTATTATTTTCATTAAAATCTATATTAAGGACTTATTACATACCTAACACTAACAGTTAAACAATCTAAAATTTTGATAAAACTCTCCAAAAATATACTAAAATCAACTCGAAGCGGTGCATACACAAAAACGATGATAGGATTTATCGATCTCAATTCAACAGCGGAAATTTCACATAACATTTCTGTTCGACAAAATCTTCTCTTGGACAGCATTCAACAATCTGTTTTATTAGAACTGAAATCGGAAATGTGTATATGTTCCAAATTTTATGTCGATTGAATACTTCTACAAGTAGCTCCAAATTGACTTTATCCAGACTAACAGATATACAGACAGACAAGTCAGTCAACCCTCCATCGAAAAATATCGCTTCTTAAGCCCTATAGCCCTATTAGCAGCATGGAACTATTGAAAAAAATGAATAACATCACAAGCAAATCCTCGTGTAGCATTGATGGCCTCTCAATTAAAATATTCCTGAATCTGCCGCTCCCAGGCATAGAGGTCCTTACAAATCAATTTTTTATAAAATATTCCCTGAATGCCTTAAAACAGTTATAATTATTCCTCTTCATAAAGGGGACAAGAAAACTAACTTTTGCAATTATCGCCTAATTGCTCTACTGCCAGTGCTATCAAAAATCATTGAAAGGTTACTGAAGAATCATCTTATGCCATTTCTCCTTAAACGCCAGATAATATACCCGGATCAGTTCGGATTTTCACCCAACAAGTGCACTAGTGACGCGTTGTTCCCGTTGCTTAGCGACGTCTACTTATCCCTCAATAACAACCACCCACCGCCTCAGTTTTTTATGACTATGCAAAAGCCTTTGACTGTGTTAGTCATAAAATTTTGATAAGCAAGCTATCTTATCTCAGGAATAGGCAACAATTTGTAAGGGCAAATGGTTCTAACTCTATTGTAAATTGATTATAAGTGGAGTCCCTCAAGGTTGGTCTTGGGACCTATTCTTTTGTTGTTATATGTTAATGATATTACCAACCTAAAAATTATTGGAAAAATTTCAGCCTTTGCTGATGACACAAGCATAATATGAAGCGATTTTGATACAACGTCTTTACATTCTAACATTTCCAACGATCTTGTTATGATTAAGGCTTGGTCCGATTCCAATCTGCTTTGCTTCGAGAGTGGATAAAACGTAGGCCTTATCTTATAAGGGGACTTTACAACCACTTCAGCAATATTGAATACGATGAGTTTAAGTTCCTGGGTTTGAATATAAATAACAGCCTGAAATGGACTAAGCATATTGACACCCAAACTAAAAAACTTTCTACCACCTGCTTTGCCATTCGATCAGTTTCAAAACAACTAGACGTGTCCTCTGCCAGACTTACTTATTTCTCGCTATTCGAATCCCATCTCCGCTATGGCCTTCCCTTTTAGGGCTACTGTACGATGGAGCAATTTATTAGTATTTTTAGGCTTCAAAAGAAAGCAAATCGCTATTTGTTTGGTCTAAATAATAGAGCTCATTGCCAATACTATTTCAAAAAACATGAAATATTAACACTTTCTGCATTATTTATTTTAGAAACTGTTTGTTTGACAAGAAAACATATAAACAGTTTCTCGGAAAGGCCACAACACGTATATCTTACCAGAAACTTTAGGCATGACATATACCTTCCCATTCCTTCTACAGAATTAATAAAAAATCAATTATTTACAACGCCATAAAACTTTACAATCGTCTTGCAGAGCATTTGAAAACAACCCCTATGTTTGCACCCTTTCGAAAAAAAACCTTTCTGAAATACCTTTTTACTGCATTAATGATTTTTATAATGAATAAATTTCATTAAAATGCGTTTTATTTGTTCGTTTACTTAAATCTTTTTGGGTGTCAGTTCCAACTCTAGCATTGCATTTTGAAAATCATTTTATAGGGGAATGAACTGTCTGATAGTCAGTTAAAATTAATTACTTTGATTAGTATATTAATTCAGTACACTTTTTGTTAAACTTCACTTATTTTGCTTGTATAACGGTAAGAAAATAGAGTTTAAGGTTGCGTAATTTTAATTTCATTGTCATCGAAATATTTCACCTCGCATATGTATTGTTTATTATTTGTATTTCCTTATTATTAAGATCACCTAGATCCTTTAACCGCTTTACGACAATGTTATGTCCTAAAGAATCTTTCTTTTTTCGTGATGGTTTTATAGCTATCATTACTTGGTATATTTACAATTTATGAGTTTGCATTGACCTATCGAAAAATATGATTTTTTTTTTTTTCAATGTTTTGTTTTTTTTTAAGGTAGATTTCGCTTGATTCCTAAAGTTGTAACAATTTTGCTGCGGCAATAAAGCATACTTTTGTTTGTTTGTGACAAATAAGAAGATTATAAAATTACACCTACATTCTGTGCTATTATGTGGGTTTATAATATTATTGTAGAAATAAAATACCCTATGTATTTTAAGAATACTTGTATTAGTAGAAATTTAAATATTTTATGCTAAAAGCATTAAACATCTGCTAAAACGCTGAAATCAATAAAATATGACTTTAAAATAAAACCAATGAAATAAAGTTCGTGAGCTCGCAGGTTGCCTGATAAAAACCTTGAAATCAATAAGCCATTAATATAAATTTAGGAGGGTGTTTCTTTAGTTAACGAAGTTTTAATCGACATCTATCTGAAATTAAAACATGCAATAATTACTTAATTTTTTGTTATATGATTCTCATAAAATATTGGTAAAGAGGTTATTATGTTTTTGCCATGCCTTGACTTACACTTAAGTGGCTATACTCTCTGGTTCTCTAAAAAACTTTATAGGTTAAACGAGATCTAGGGTTGCTATGGCAAGTAAACCTTTCTTTTTGCCAGTTTTTATTTCTTTAACAACAACAAATAAATTCACTAAATAATTTCTAGGAATTTATAAAAGAATGTGTAAAAAATGCATCAGAATATTCTTTGCAATAAAAAAGCTCAATTTATAGTCTTTGATGTGTTTTATATAATCAAATCTTGGACCAAACAATTACAATATGCTTCAACTGTTATAGTACATTGTAAATCGTATGAGACGCAATTAAAATAAATCCTAATATGCCATTCATCCTAATAATGCGGTACCACATTTCATTAAATTAAAAGCCCCGACCAGCTTTAATGCTCTTATCCTGGGCGTTTGGAGAAACGACAAAGGGGAAAACAAATAATGCTCGGGTTAAGTACCATCCCCGTCAAATATAAATCAACAGACACGTAAGTACATATATTTCTGACAACGCGTCTTTTAGCCACTCATGCAGAGTTTCGTGGGATTTGGGGGAATTCCCTGGATTTGCCATCCGTTGAAAAGAATCGTTTATTTAGAAAGGTTCTCTTGTAAAATGGTTTCCTCAGTAATAAACAAATAATAAAATAAAATAATAAATTCAGTGAAATAGAATAAATCGAGTATATCTTCTCAAATGTAATGCCATATCTTTATTCTAAAGGTGGAAAGGTCTGTAAACTCACCTGTGAAAAAATAACAAGCACCATTTTCCCAATTCTGATCACAGACAGTGCATCGTTTAGCTATTTACGCATCCAATCAGCGCAGGGGGATATACAAGCAAACATGTGTGCGAGGTGGTTTGGGGAATACATCCCTCCGTCATGTCCTAACCTGTTGATAACTATGATGTTGTGCTCCAGCTTTCGATTAGCTTCTAATTCTAATACATTTAAGATTCAGAGGCACCAACATCAAACACAAAGAAAATTTCCCTCTCAAATATTGCGATTCTAGCAATGCTTTTTGAGCGAACTAACCTGTATCTATAGGGGAGACCGGGGTTGGTTGTTACAATTTAAACATAAGTATTTTTTACAGCATTTTATTAACCCTCTAAAAGAAACTAATAATGATTAAACATAGCATTGACTTACATCTGACTAACAAAAAAAAATAAAATATTTTTATATTAAACATAGAATAATTTATACCCTGTTTTATAAAGTAATGTAAATTGTCACAACTCACACCACTACGGGGTTTGATGATCTATCCTTGGGTTTAATTGTTACACATTTAAACATCGTCTTCAGAGTCACAGTTAGAACATACAAAGAACAAAACTGGAATAACACTCCTACAATGAGCCCATCCGAGGCATTTGGTACATTTAATTCATTTTTCACCTGGCCTCGATTTGGAATATGTTTCAGTGCAAACTAAACAAAAGACATCATCTTTATCAGATGATCTATCTTTTAGCTTAACGGATTATCTGGACTTAATTATTTGTTTTTTTTTTATTTGGAATTTCGATTGGCTTTTTCTACGATCTTTGATATTACTTTTAAGTGGTTCAGATTTTGGAAATGGACGTATATCTAAAGGGCTGTAATATAATTTATCATGAGATGAATCAGGCTTTGGCGAGGCAGAATTAGATTGTCCTTTACTATTTTCAACTAAATTAGACGTCGGCAAGGTTATAATAAAGTGGATCACGTTAACAACCAGGTTTTGGTGAACTAGAAGCAATGGAAGTTTTAATATTCAGAGGCTCAGGAGATTTACGTGGTGTTTATGGGTTAGGATCTATTATCTCTTCTACATTTTTGGAATTCACATTAGCAGATTCTTCGTGCTCAATTGAATGGTCAATGGCTTGTTCGTTACCCGGATTAAGACGGTCTGTTACGGCACTTGTAAGAAACTCATTGTCATTAAAGATGTACTTATTCAAAGAATATATTTCTGCAACTCGCAATACAGACTGAATCGTTTTTGGAGTAGAAGCAAGCGGCAAAGCGTCTCGTACAATTCCGGGAATGTCATAGATTGACATAGTCTTGCCTGAATTATTTCTTAACCATGAATCGTACAGACTATTCACATACTTTTTTAGTGGACCGAAAACTGATCTGTCAAGAGGCCGGAACTTATGGGGGCAGTGATAAAACTACAACACCGTTATTTTTGCACAGATTTATGCCTTTAATAGACAGATGGAGTCGTGGTCATCTAAAATTACTAACACGGGTCTCTCTTATGTGCACCTTGTATGTTTTATAAAATGTGCCAGAAATATTACTAGTTCCCCTGTACCATCCAGCCTGATTTATTTGCACTTCCAATACACCCGGGTGGGCCGTTCGCAACAAAATAGCTTTTATAATTTTTTCTAGGGAATACAAATATTGGAGGTACCGTGTTTCCGCTAGCACTTACATCTAGAGCTAAAGTGACCAAAGTTCCTCTTTCGGCTGAAGTCACAGAACCGACTTGCTTTACTCCCTTCTTGGCTATGATCCTATTTGGCTTTTGAACTGTAGTGATCCCAGTTTCATCTATGTTGTAAATGTCTTGACACTCAAACTCTTCAGCTTCCATAGGATCTGGTAGAATTTGTCGATTCCTTATATAACCAACCGTAGGATCTGGTCTATTAGGCCCTGGAAAAGATGAATGATTTGGAATAATAGGTGCATTTCAGGTTTGGTTTTTTTAAGACAGGTTTCTAAGTCAAAAATTTTTAGGCAAACTAACAAACAGAACATTTTTCTTGTCCAAAACCAGCAAAGGAAAAGACCTATTTTATTCTTGACACACACTGTATAGAAAGACAAAAAACAGCCTTATTTTTAGGTTTTCTGCAAAATCTTTGTAATGTCATAAAATTTATTGATCTGCAACTGTCCTAAGAAATCTTCCATTTGCCAACACTTCATTTGCCGCAGCGCGAAAGGTCTCTATTGAAGAATTTCCCCTGTCTGTTTTCCTTTTGTAAGTTCTCATTTTATTGCCTATTGAAGAAAATCTGGCGTTAATTATTTGCAAAAGGTTAAGAAAATTTGTATTTTATACATAAAACACAATTGGCGGTTGGTTGCCCCGCCGACACTGTAACAACCTACCCCAACCACATGTTTTGAATAAAATGGCTCACTCTAGCCGAACCCTAAACTTATTCAAATTGATTTAGGAACACAAATGTTACTTACATGTAGGTATCTTTTGACAATATTAGAAATATGTCACACTTTTACCATATGGTAATAAAACAAATTGTAAACTCCAAAATATTTAGTTAAACGGCTATAAAATACTGAAATTCAAGTTACAGAGGATATACGTTTCCGATCAAAGCACAACAACTGATCATCTCGCATGGTATGCTTGAGCGGTGGGTACGGCGGTAGCGCTGTATTGTCTTTGGCGCGCATTTTAAACTACATGTAACAACCTGCCCTTGTAACAATCAACCCCGGTCTCCCCTACCAATTATTTCGATATTTTAGTTGTATTACGGCACTTTTAACTGCAAGAAGAACCAAAAATTCATTCAAATGGATATGTACATACATAGCCCGCCATGTTATTATATTTTTTCAACAACACTTTTATGATTAAAAGCCGACGAAACCTGCAAATGCTAGAACAGGGCATTTTAAAATGGATTCTATTGGGCATATGCAAAATCTCGATAGACAATTGCAGAAACAAAAAAAGAAAAACAATGTATTGGTCTGCGTCAAGAGGTTGTTTAATACAGTGAAAAAGCTACACGTGTATTTCGCCAAACAAACAGACATCATCAGATCTAAAATGTCTTCCTTTTACATGAATGTCCGATTGATCGCAAAATTAGACCTACTAGAAAAGATGGAGCCAAAAAAGCCTAATTCTCTTGTGCGTTAATGACGTTTTTAATTTCAAGCCGACTTGATTTTTAATAATTTAACCTAGATACTAATCAAAAATCCCATACATCATTATTTCAGTAGGACGGTAGTCGAGTGGCCTGTGGTTTTGTAACGTAAACTAAATTGCGGGACACGAAAAGCTTGGCGAAGAAATCTCTTTAAACCAGAGGTGTCCCGTCGTTCTTTAAATAATATGGCACTCCTTTTTGACTATACGCACTTCAGATAATTCAAAAATTTAACTATGCTTAATGAACCTTTATCTATATTTGTCTGTTTTCTTTCGTGTACCGCACTTCTATATCTCTTTTGTGTTGCAAAAACGGCGAACTTTCGAATTTTAAAATGATTTAATTTTGATTTTTCTTGATTGATTTACCTATAAATATATTTTTTCTAGAGTTCTGTCATTAACGGTTCCCGGGCTACAGCCTACGTCCACTATTACTGGACCACCCAGTATAGTGATACACGATTTACAAGTCCAGATTTTACAAGGGCAGCCAGCATCAGATCCAGTGAACGAGATTTATAAAAATTTTAATTTATGCAGTTCGACTTTGGGCTACTCGGGTATGCCAAAACTGGCCGTCTGTCTCCGTTTGTCATATTATATTATACAGGGGCCGTCATTGTGAAGTACTATACAGGGCGTTTCCTAATTGCGTGCTGATATCGGGGTCATTGTTAACCAGGAGATTTTAAATGTGAAGTAGAACATAAGCGATTATTATGTTCCCTTTTTGAATTTTTCTTACACTACTTTCCGAAACACCAGTGTAAAATACAGCGCGTTCTGTTCGATTTTGAATTGGAGTCAAACTATTATTTTCAGCTTTTCTAGTACAGGCCTCTATAACGCTCACAATAACTTCACGTCCACCGCTTCGAATTGTTTTTCCTCTTTTGCTCGCCATTGTTACGTCGAAATAATGATTCAAATTCAACGCAACGCATTTATGTAGAAATGAAAACAAAATGCTCGAAATGTATAGGCGCCACTGGAAATAGCTAGAACATTCTAGTGGCAAGTGCATGGAGAATCTAGGCACATCCCAATTACAAGTGGACCAGTGTGAATCATGAAATCCTCGATTAATTTTCGTATGCCAGCTGGCGCACTTTACAGGTGAAGCGGCAAACTATTACAACAAATAAAATAACACAAAACTTATTTGCGTACACAAATTTTATTTTTCCGCTTGCTTAAGACTATGAACCTTTATTTTAAGGACCGCCCGGTTCTCTTTCGTGTCCCGCATTTTATGTGGGAACGGAAGGCTAGAGTTCGATCCTTACCACGGATAAATGTTTTATTTATTTGTTGTTGGAAGACATAACCTTGCTTTAGTGTTTTTCTATTTATGTAGTAGTATGTGCTAGTTTTATATATTTTACATGCTCTTGTTGTTTTAAGGTTTTTTAATTCTAAACACGTGTAATCGTAGCTTTTTCACTGTATTAAACCACTTGACTGAGACCGAGACATTGTTTTTCTTTTCTGCAATTATTAAACCAAACATTATGGACGAATTTTACTCCTCCGATAGACAAATTTTAAACTTTTACAAGCTGCTTTTTTAATATCATCATCGTAAAACCTGGAATAACGATAGAGGAATGAACGCCTCGCCTGACAAATCAAAATTTAATATTTACCTTGACGGATAATGAAGGAAACAAAAGGTGCAGTTCTTGGTTATGCGTAGAAATAAGAGCAGTAGTGGCGCCGCACTTGGCTACCCGAAGAATTAATACACAATGGCGAGATATTTAAAATTTAGGACATGTTTTATCTGCACTAGAAACGGTAGGTATTCTTTTGTTTTCACCGTGTATTTACCTATTTTATTTTGATCTAGCAACTTAAATATGCTAGAACATCTTAAAATCGACTTCACTGGGGATATGTAAATCGCCGATAGACCAATAGCAAGCAATAACACGTTTAGTCAATATTTGTTCGACACAACTTAAAACTTTCACAAGCTGCTTGTTCTTTTTAATATGATCGTAACACGTACAGGGGACTGACAGAAGAACGGCTGCCTCGGTTCCACGCGAAACCCCGTGACGCCATTATCTTTTATCGTTATTGTTATTTTCCTTATTATGGCTTATATGGCAGGGAGATATGTATGATGTAATTGGCTGCCGTTTGCGGTTTTACAGGACTAAGCGCCCTTTTTGCTGACATTTTTCGCTAATAGGGGTGACATTTTATGAGAGAAGATAGTTTTAGAAGTGATCATGTTATAGGCCAGCTAGAAAATTACCCTTATTAAGCATTTTACCAAGGATACATTTCAGTCAGTAAAAGTGTAAAAATGTTTGTTGTAACGTAAATTATATATGCTGGAACAAATAAAAAAAAAGACAGTATATGTAACACCAATATACTGTGACTATGTACTGAACTAAATTGGGTCACACTTCACATTCCTAACCAATGGATAAAAAACATAACGAGGGAAGTTCCGGTAAAGAAATTTACCGATTTTTTACTTCAAGATTTGCAAAGTTTAGAATTTTTGCATAATAGTTTCTAGTTGTATTAGCAATAATTTGGCATGCGTTTATAAATTCTATTTCGTAAAACCTAGCAACATGCAATGAGATTGCATAAGGATTAAAAGTTTCGAAGAGGTTGGTTTAAAAATTGTGACAAACCTATTAAAAAGTTATGAACACGTTTTTTCTATACTTGTAAAAACAAAAATATTTTAGAAATGATATATGTTATCACTGATAGGAATAAAAATTTGGTAAATAATAGAGCAAATAAACTTTGCTTCGATAAACTTATTTTTAAAATGACAATGAAAAATTCTTTCATCGGATTGGAATTATTACAAAAAAATCATCTTTAAATAACTTCTCAGAATGTACTAAAACATGTAAATTCGAATATATATTTTTACTTCCCTCGTAAAAGCGAGGTATTATAATCGTGAAAAAATCACTCTCCGAGATTTTTCGGATCTTCACGTTGCCGGATCCCTAGATGACGAAAAACATGTTTTCTGAATTCCATCGGTCTGTCTGTCGGTGCATAGCTTAAAGACTACTTATCCGATTGACTTGAAATTTTGGTCAACAATTAAGGGTCATATGGGGATAACTTGGTAATATTTTGGTAAAAATCCAATGTGGCGAAACAAAATGGCGGCCTAGTGAAATGTTAAAAAAATTATTATTAAAGGACTACTCAATCAATTTATCTCAAATTTTGCAAAAAACATAAAGTATTATGTTGGAATCAACTGGTAACATTTTGGCACGAATCCAATATGGCAAAACAAAATGGCGGCTGAATAAAATATTTAAAAATTCAGCCTGAAAAACTGTTTAATGGTTTGATTTCAAATTGTGTGTCATAACTAATTGTGGTTAAAAAACGTTAAAAAAAATATGCTAGAGTGGTTTACTATTTAAGGCTAAGATCCACTGAAAAAAAAACAAGTTTTTTTTAAATTGTCGAGGTTTCGTAACTTAATTGTTGCATCCTCAGGACGCATATATAGATCCTATATACTGCATGGAACCCGTAATATCAGTCTTTACCTACGCCGTTGTTCCGCATATATCTCTAGATATTATATTTCTAAATAGTTTTCGTTAAGAATCCTCTTGTTGTGTTAGAGTGGTGTATTATTTGGGGTTAGGATCCAGTAAAAGAAACAAAAGTCTATTTTTAAATAATCGACGTTTCGCAATTATGTCGTTGCATAGGACACATATATAAATTCTATATATCCTGCATGAACCCCATATTATTAGTGTTTACCTACTCCGTTGGTTCGCAAACAAAGTTTGCTTTCGTTAACGATCCTTTTGTTGTTATGTTAGAGTGGTGTATTATTTGGGGTTAGGATCCAGTAAAGAAACAAAAGAATTTTTTAAATTGTCGACGTTTCGCAACTTTATTGTTGCATCCCTCAGACACATATATATAGATTCTATATCATGCATGAAACCCATATTATCAGTCTTTATATTTCTAAATGGTTAGAGTGGTGTATGGTTTGGGGTTAGGGATGCAGTAAAAAAAGAAAAAAAAAAGTGTTTTGTTTAAATTGTCTATGTTTCGCAACTTCATTGTTGCATTCTCAGGACACATACAAATTTTATAAGCTGTTTGAAACCCATATATCAGTCTTTACCTACTCCGTCGGTTTACAGATATTTCCCAAGATATTAAGTTTCCAAATAGTTTTCGTTAACGATCTTCTTGTTGTTAGAGTGGTATATTATTTGGGGTTAGGAAATATCTGCGTACCAATTCAACATGATGACGTAGCAAAATAGCAGTATGTTTGAATGTAAAGACTACTTATTGAATTTATTTTAAAATATGCCCAGAAGTCAAGTGTGGCATAGGTAAAAAGAAAATGATAAAATACTGCTAAGGAATCCAATATAATGGAATAAAATGGCGCCCAATAAAAGTGAAGACAGTATATGTGACACATATACTGTCTTCACACTTCATTATTCTTAACAAATGGAAAAAAAAATCATAACGATGGAAGTTCCGGTGAAATTTTAATAATTTTTTTCATAAAATTTTCCGATATACTACCTAAAACTAATTTTACGAATTTCAGTTTTGTTTTTTATTAGATGTGCTGATGCGATCGCCCATGAAGTTTTTTTCGAAATTATTAAAAACAATTTCATATGTAATAAATATTACGGGGATACTGTGTAAATTACGTACATCAATCTATGCGCATAAAAAGGGCCATAAACGATGTATGTTTGTCGTATTTAATGAAACGTGGTAGAGTTATCTTTAGAATTGTACTTGTGACCTACAAAAAGGAAATGAAAAGTTAAGTAATTTGAGTTTTCCGTTTGCAAAATTAAATTTAGCCAGATATTCTATAAACTTTTTCATTACTTAGCTCAATCTTCCAGGATAGCATTTTTATGCAGTGAAAGTTCTGCGAGGTTTTTTATAAGACCTCCGTTAATATTTGTAATATAGGCATACATAGGCAAATAAAGAATCTTTAAAACATGCACTAAAATGGAAGCCAGAAGTAAGCCTCGGCTAAAACACGGTCATTATAATCAAACACTGACCCTCACGATATATTATTAAATATAAAGAAATCCATTTATGGTAATTTAAAATTTAACCTCCGGAGATATTATATTTATTACAAAAATTATACAACGTCTGAAATAATGATGATTGTATAGGATAGCTAGATAAAGCCATAATAAAGGGTTAAGGATCTGCTATCAACTATTTTCAAAAATTCACTGTAAGGCTAAGAATTCATATATTTCAACAATTGTGGGTAAATAACAACTTCAGAACGTGAAATTTAATTAAATACCGTAAAATGGGGCGAATAGAAACAGTTTTGAACCTTTCTAAATTTGTTGCTAAAGCGATAATCACCTTTTCGCCAACGAAAAATTTGGAATCTACTTGTCTTGACATATAGATCAAAAAGCGCATAATAAATTTTTGTCAAAAAATAGGGCTTTTCCTTAAAGAAAATAAAAACGCCCTTAATCTATTTACACTTAAAGTGGGGTGAATAGAAACACTCGTTTTATTCAGTGAAATTCTGGATTGTACCCACACGGGGATGAATAGAAACACATAAAATGTTTTTAGTATAGGTAAAAATAATAAATATATAAAAAAGTGACAAAATTACCACTTTTACAAAAAAAATCATTTATTTTTGTAGTAATGTAACAAATTTAAAGATATATTATTTAAATTAAACAACTTTGATGCACATGAAATTTCAAAAAGTCTCTTCCCAACTTAGATGCTACCATCTCGTCATTAACTGGGAGAACCTCTCCAACAACCTGATTAAAATGAAAAGTAGAAATATCTGGAACTTATGGAAAGCCATAAATATATCCTGACGAGTTTTT
>JAUTXW010002528.1:0-46430 GCA_030620095.1 Kuschelorhynchus macadamiae
GTTAATGCAAAATAAAAAAGGTAATTAATTTTTTTTTTATATTTTTATTCATTCATAAAACAATTGTCATATAAAAATAACACATTTGTCAAAGCACACATACAAGGTGATTTTGAATGATAGAAGCATTTTGGTTCCATTAGCTTTAGCGCTGGTTGTTCATCTATTTCAATCACATGCTTTTTAGAATATTTCTGTATAAAATCCTTTTTTTCGCTTCCTTTTACAAAAACAAAATCTGCTTTCTTCGTAAGTGTTTCAATTATTTTTGGGAAATGATGTAATGGAGTAAATCCATTATTCCAATGTATACAATGATAATTTTTCGTTAACCATACCGCCTGCTTGTGACAATCAGGTGAAAGAAACTCCATTGGAAAAGGCTTTTTAAAAATGTAATGAGTCATTTCATAACCATCAAAAGCTGCAAGCTCTTTCGGTATAAATTTATTTTTTTCATCTTTGAATCCTTGAATATCTATAACCAATCTCATATTTTCAAAGCAGCAAATTTTTTAATGAGACTTTTTTTACTTGAATAATTTGCAATTTCTTCTTTCAGTTGATTAATTTTAAAAATAAATTTTTCAATTTGTAGTTGTAGTTTTGATGTCATGATTAAAACTAAAAGCTTTTGAAAATTTCTTTAAATTAAATCGAAATATGAAAATAGTGGGGATAAAGTTTATAATTGTTTCACAATTTTAGTAAGAGGGTTGTAGCTAAATAATTTGTCATGTAAAATAAGACAATAAGCAGAAGTATCTTTTTTAATTGCATTGTGTGTCTCAAATTCAATTCTCATTACTACGGATCCCGTTTGAATTGTTTCTTTTTGATGGGAGCAATCAATATGTGTAATAGGACTAATGTTTTTGAATTGTTCAGGATTAAAAATGGGTTCATTTGGAACACCATAATAAGACTGTCTAAAGTTGGCAAACATTTCGTATAAAGCAGAAAATTCGTTTTCTTCGAAATTTAAGTACAAATCGTGATAAGGATATCTTTCAGAATTTAAATATACTCTAATATTTGACAAGGTAATATTGTCAAATTTACTCATATCTTTAACAATTTTCCCTTTTCTGTTTTCTTGAAAGCCAATCACAACATGACGAGGAGCTTCTAGTTTACTAGTTGTTTTTACCGGCCATGTGTGACGGGTTGTTTCGGTTAGAGAAGAATATTCAACAAGTTCCCAACTCCTGAATCCTATCAATATATCTTTATTTGATTCTAATATTTTTGATAGAGCAAGTTGTTGTGGCATATCAACTAGAATGTGAGGAACTTTCCAATAAATTTTATCGAAAGTAACCAATGGAGTGTCAGGAGCAGTAACAAGGTGTGCCGGATCTTCTTTGAAAATAACACCATCTAAATCATCAGTTGATCTAATAAGAACCAATTCCTGTTTCATATTCATAATAATTTTTCTGTAATCTTCAAAAAATCCTAAAAGCATTTTTAGTGGTATGGATACGGAGAATTTTCCATCATTATCAACTAAAATTGTATCACCTTCTTTCCGATGTGGAAACCAACCTGCATTTTCCAGTTTTAAACTTTCGTTGGTATTGTGAGAAAGGTAGCTTTTTAAGGTTGATGCTAATCCAACATTTCTTATTGAATCTATAGTAATTCCGTTTAGTTCATAGCGGATTTCTCTGAACAAAAAGGCTATACCATTGTTAATAAATAGCAATTCTTTCTTATATTTACCTTCTGTATTAGTTAATTTTCCTTCGATATAAAGTAAACTATCTGATGGTAGAGTGTAAGCATCGAGTTCTTGAATTGGGATCCTTATTTCATCATTGTAATCGAATTTTGAAGAAATATATGGTTGATATGTGTGAAGCTCAGAACTGACGATGGAATTGTCTACATAAAGCTTTTCGTTTACGTTTAATATGTTCATTATTTTAAAACAGTGAAACCCAAGGATGTGAGAAATTTACGATTATCTCGTCTTAACTTGTTGGTGTTGGATTTGATACTGAACTGTTGTTTAGGCTTTTTCTTTTTATAAGTTTTTACTTTGTTGATAGTAGTAGGGGCAAGTCTCATCCCAAGGGCTCTATTATATCTAACAACCATTTTATATTTCACTTGTTTGTAAATGTAACCTTACTGTTATAGTTTCTCCTCTAAAACTGATAAGTTCTCCGTCTTGATCAACTATTTTAACTGTTATATTGTTAATTGCTTTGACGCTAACTGGAAAATACAAAATGGGCAAAGGAGATTCAACTATTTTATACCCTGGAGCTACAGTTGGATAAAACTGGTGAATAATATGAACAGGTTTACCATTATTGTAAGAACCGACACAAATATTACAGTCAATACAAATAGCATTCACCTTAGTTATTTTTGCAACATTATCTGATTCTTCCTCTTTCATAGCTTCTAGTATCCTGCTATTAAAACCCAACATTTTTCCTATCGAATCTTCCTTGGTAAAATCAATTATTCTACTACACATTAAAAAAGTTTTTAGAGTATTAACATTTGCTTTTAAAAGAAAAAAAATTTTTTCATTCGGAAATAAATCTTCTATACTTTCTCTTATGTATGTTTCTATATCTGTAATGTCATAAGTTCCGTCGGGAATAACAATTACTTTATTATCTATATAAAATTTATTATATCCTTCTTTTATATTGGGGATAGTCATAAACGTTTCAAAATCAGCTAAACCCAGGTAATATTGTTTTTCATCCTCTAAATATATGGGCGGATTAAAATCAGCAGACAAAACAGAACTGTTTCCTGATATGGCAATTGTGGTAGACATTGCAGTTTATTTATGAATGAGATATTACAATAAATAATGAGTTTATATATTTTTTTGCAAAAATTTTAGGGATAGTTGACCACAGTTATATGAATTAAATTTTTGTTTATTTTCATAAGTATAAAATACATCCACTTTGCCATTCGAATTAAAATATTTGAGAAGTTCTAAAGGTGGTTTTAAATTTCCATAACTATCAAAATATATTACATTTTTGTTATTTTTAATATAAGCAGTCCAATGAGATCCTTTATTTTGTTTTTTATCCAAATTTACAATACCACATTCTTTCAGATTAATTTTTTTTGGAAGTTCATCGAGCATAAAAACACCTCTAAAGCCAGTTATTTTTAACAGCTTTACATATTTAATAATATCATTGTTCGTAAGTGCTCTTTTTGGAAAACTTATTTTGAGTTTTTTTTTTTGTCTGATTGCTTTCATTTTGACGGATCCTCCTTTATAAGGTCTAATAAATAGTCCCTTTCCTTTATATGGTCTAATATATAATCCTTTACCTTCTTTAGAAGCATTTTCCATTGCAATATTATGTCTATGTATTTCTTCTAGTTGCTGTTTAGCTGCTTTAGCATCATTTACTGCCTTAGCAATTCCTGCCGCGCCTCCACCTAGTGCACCCAGGGCGCCAAGAATGGGAAACAAAAGAGGTAGAAATCCTCCAATTTTTTTGGGTGTTCGAATGATACGTTTTTTTCTCAATTTAAGTTTACCCCCTTTTGTATTTTTTAATCCCAAACCGAACTTTCTTTTACCCTTCATTATTCCTGCAACACTTAAAGCTGCAATTTTTTCACCAATAGAAGAATCTTTAGCTTTTACCCTATCCCAGGCTTTTTTTTCTAATATTTGGTCAGATATGTGTCTTTTTGATAAATCTTCAGTCTGAGAGTAAGATATATCATGTTCTTTGCAAGCGGAATCCAATGGATTTACACCAACGTCACCTCTAGTTAATCTTTTTTCCAAGTTGGTGCCGGGACCACAATAATTATATCCTGGTATATGAACTTCGAAAGGTAATTTACTAATTAATTTATTTCCTAAACCAGAGCCTTTTCTATTACGTCTTTTAATAGTTTTTTTCAACTTATGACGACCCACAGTCATTGAAGTTCTTTTTATACTAAAAACACATTGACATTTTTCTGGTATAAATACTTTTACAGCTAAAAATATTTACTAGTGTGATTAAGAATGAGGATTGAAAAACAAAAATTCTCATTACCAGTAAATAATCATGACGAAAAAATTTTAAGTAAACAGTTGAGAAAACATGGTGACTTATTTTGCGGTGGTTCAAAAAGAGGGCTTATAGTTGGTTGCAGTGGTAGCGGTAAAACCAACGTTATGCTTACACTGCTCGAGCATCCTAATGGAATTAGGTTTGAAAATGTCTATGTTTATTCAAAGTCATTAGATCAACCAAAATATGAATATTTAAGGAAGTTGTTAAAGCCTATGAAAGAAATTGGATACTTTGAATATGATAGCGATGAGAACATTATTTCACCTCATGAGATAAAGCCAAATTCCGTTATCATTTTTGATGATATTCCTTGTCATAATCAATCTATTATTAGGGACTATTTCACGCATGGAAGGCATAGAAACACCGATTGTTTTTTTATTTTTCAAGGATATTCCTCAATCCTTAAACGTCTAATTCGAGAAAATGCAAACTTATTAATTTTATTTAAACAGGACTGTTTGAGTTTAAAACATATATATAATGACCACTGTATATTGGATATGACATTTGATCAGTTTAAAAATATTTGTGCTAACTGTTGGATGGATCCATATGGCTTTCTTGTAATTGACAAAGATTGTGAAGTAAATCACGGCAGATATAGGAGTAAATTCGATTCCTTTATATATTTATAAAAGTAAAAAATTTGCAGTTTTATTTCATTTAAAACTTGTACAGCATGGATAAACGTTTAGCTCGAGAATTAATAAAATCGAGACAAGCCGTGAAGCAGAAATATCAAAGCTTGAAATTAGCTACTTCTACTGCTCAGTCCGAATTAGAACAAACTTATAGACCAATAACACAACCACTTAAACAGCTAATTTCAAGTATTGGTAAATCCGAACCATTCGATTTAAAAGAAGAAAGAGTTTCAAAGTATGAAGAATTCAAAACACCTACAAAGCTTTATAAAACATCAACTCCGACGAAAAATATTCAGAAAACAGGAAAAACTCCGTTACTCCCTACAGAACTACCAACATTTTTAAATGACAGTAGTATCACTTCTTCCTCTCCTGTAGTACAACCATTGTCATCAACTGTTATAGCAGAAACTTCAGATCCTTCTAGTGACACAACAACAAATTTAAACTTGTCAGACATATTGGAACAAACTAGAAAAACAATTCAAACCTATGTTGGTACACCATCATATAAAGATTACTTAGCAGATTTTCATGAATTACCCAGATCATATATTGATGAGGGTGTGAAAGATACACAACATAAATTTGACCATTATTACGGAATAGTTCATGACCTCGAAACGGATAAGTTTTCTTTTGGTTTAACACAGATACCGGTAGAAATTATTGGAAAGGACATTAAAGTGGGAGGAATAACGTACACAGGCACGCCAGGTTTATACGAATTGCTTTTCAAAAAAGAACCGATAGGTTATAAGAAGGAAGATTTAGATAATTACATGAACATTCTAGCTAAAACAAATGTATATCGTAGGAATTTTGATTCAAATGAACAAGTTCAAGGAAATACATCACACAAATATGTTACAATAATAGGACCATATTTACAAAGAAAGGGGATTACAAAGACAAAAACCTTGCCAAGATTAGTTACAGCATTTAACAAACCACAACCTCCGTTTAGAACAACTAGAGCCAAATCTACAGGAAAGGGATTAATTTTGAAAACAAACAGATTAAATACAGACTATGTATACTGGAATAATGTAAACGAAATTGTTGATAGGCTACGTTTATTAATTTCATCAAGTGATGCGGGAAATAATGCTCATAGTAACGAGATTATCTCTATTATTGAAGAATTAAGAGAAGATAAAGTAATACTATAAATAACAGCTATCAAATATAATCATATTTATTGTTTAATGAAAGCTCAACATGACAGTTGATAAATTTGGACGCCATATTTCAAAACAAAATCAAGAGAGAATAAGTGACATTAATAATTTAAAAAGGAGATTAGGTGAAAATGAAACAAATAATGAAATCTTTGCTAAAAAGCTTAAGGTTTTTGATGAAAATTTTTTAAAGTATGAAAACCAGATTAAAGTATGTTATACCTCAATTGAAAACGTTAATAAACAGTTGCTAACGCTAAATCAAATAAGTAAAGATTTGCAATTTTTAAATGAACATGTTAAAAAGGAAGACAAAAAATTAAGTGATGATATCAACAAAATTAATAAAATAATGGAAACAAATATAAGAGAAGTAATAATTGAAAAACACAAGGAAAAAATTAAACAATTAAGAACTTTTATAAAAAGGTTAGATGATGAAAAAAAAAGAAATCAAAATAGCATTCTTAACAGTAGAACAATTGACCAACTCACTTTGGAAGAAAATCAACAATATATTTCCTTGGAAAATATAATGTCCAGTGTAATTAAGAAATTAGAACAAGAATTAAATAAAACAGAGGAGGAATTAAAAAATAGTGATAGTAGATCAACTACTTTCTTAACTGGAGAGATAAAAAAATCCTTTAATGCGTTAGAAAAGGAGATTACTAAAATTAGTAAAATTTTAAATGAAAAAAGTTATACAATACAAATTGATAAATTGAATGAATGGGAAAAAACATATAAAAGTTATATTTCGAATTATTACAAAACATAGAAAGTGAACTTCCTTAAAATTGAATAAACAAGTTTGTTGTCATGACAACCGTTAAACAGCAAGTCGTTAATGAATTACATAAACCTGCTAGAAAAAACTACAAACGCAGAAGGGTGGTAGTGAAAGGGTTAAATGATCTTTTTCAAGCTGATTTGGTTGAAATGTTACCCTATGCCAAATTTAATAAGGGATTTAAATATATCTTGATTACCATAAATGTATTTTCTAAGTATGTTTGGGCCGAACCGTTAAAATCTAAATCTGGAAAAGACGTAACAGCGGCAATGAAAAAAATATTAATCAGTGCAAAAACTCCACCAAAAAACTTGCAAACGGATAGAGGAAGAGAGTTTTTCAATGTAAATTTTCAAAATTTGATGCAACAATTTCGAATTAACCATTATAGCACGTTTTCCAATTTGAAAGCGAGTATAGTAGAAAGAGTGAACAGGACTTTAAAGAATAATATGTGGAAAATATTTAGCATTCAAGGAAATTACAAATGGTTTAATATATTAGCGGATATTGTAAAAGATTATAACAATACAAAACATTCTTCAATAGGAATGAAGCCAAAACAAGTAAATAAAACAAATGAAAATAGAATCTTGAAATCTGCATTTACTCATGCTAAAACGTTAGATATAAAATCTCCAAAGTTTAAAGTGGGTGATCACGTACGAATAAGCAAGCATCGAGAGGCATTTTCAAAAGGTTACACACCAAATTGGTCAAATGAGATATTCCACATTAAAGAAGTTAAGATGACAAACCCTTGGACATATTTAATTCAAGACGAAGATAATCAGGACATTCTGGGTGGTTTTTATGAGCAAGAATTACTAAAAGTAAAGCATACCGATGTGTATCTTATTGAGAAGATTTTGAGAAGGAAAGGAAACAAAGTTTATGTGAAATGGTTAGGACTTGATAAAAAATATAATACATGGATTGATAAAAAAAATATTGTTTAATTAAATTGAAATTAAATTTTAGTTAAATTTGTTTTATTTCTGTTCCTCACTTTATGCTTTAGCTGATACAAATTACAAAGTCTTAATGTGCTAATTAATTTCAAATAAAATTCACATTTACTAAACTAAAATTTTATTAAGTAAAACATCAAATACAATTTTTATTAAAACGTGTCAAATATATTTTATTTCTATGTTCCTCAGATAATATCGAATCTAGAATAAGTTTACAATCATTTATTCTTTTTTCAAAACGGAGTCTATCTAAGTACCACATCTGAAAGTTACTCCTACGGGCTTGTCTGTAAGCAAAGCTCCACTTCACTAACACATGCACCTTATTGTTCTCTTCCAGAAAAGATATTGTTTTCTTCGTAATATTTTCTTTTTGATCCATTTTCATTGTTTTCTTCGTAATATTTTCGTTTTGTTCCATTTTGCTTCAATTTGTTTTCCATTTGTTCAGGATATAAAGCAAGTAATTCCATCATAGTTGAAACATTTTCACTGTTAGGATTTTCTGTTGGACTTATTATATTATAAACATGCGTACACAAGTCGCCACAATCAGATGAAATATTATTTTGAAATATTTTGAAATATGTATTGAATTCTTGCCTTTTAAGTATAGATAATCTATAATCAATAATTTCCTTTAATCGCCACAAATTGTCCAAAGACTCTTGTCCTAAGTATATGAAGTGTGGGCCTTTTGTAATTTGTAGAACAGGGGTATCATTTATTTTCTGAACCTGCAGATGAATGTTGTTTATATTCACACTGGTTTGATCAACTTGAGGAAAGTAGAAATTGTTTACAATAATTCCTTGATGAACACAAATGTCTTTCCAATTTTCTTCGGTTAGTGCGATTGAAAATCCAGTTTTTCCACCAATTACAATTTTTGGAGAAAAATCATTTAAACTAATGCCAACAAGAACAAATTTTGACAAAGAATTATTTAAAAAATAAATTTTTGAATTAAGAAGCGTTTCCAAAGGTTTATGAACCACGGCGTTGTTCATAATGACTAAACGAGACTGAAACATATTGTGTTATTCTTGTACTTAAATATTCTCATCCCCACTTTCTTTAAAGTTTCGTTTAAAATGGATTAATGAAAAAATAGATTTCCAGTTTGAAATTTATAATAAAGATAAATAATTAAAATGGTAATGTATAAAAATAATGCAAAGTTTAATGTAACACTAATGATGGAAAAGTAATAATTTTTGAATCCGTCATAATAATTGGTACAGTTGGGGGTTAAAATTTGTAACTGATTATTTTTAAACTCTAACCTTTCTATCCAATTTGTATCAAAAATAGATCGATTTGGATAATGATACAAAATTTTAAAAAATTTACTTGCATTTTCATTTCCATTTATTCGTTCCATCCAACTAATTGTACTATTGTTAATTAATCCAATTTTCATAAATTTACAATATTTACTTAGAGTGACGTCTGTTTTATTAGAAAAACATATTTCACACTGTGTTACGCCAGGGGGATGATGAACATAAAAAACATTTTGGAAAATAAAATAAAGAAGAATAAATTGAGATCTACTGATAGTCATTAAAACAAATTAATAATAATATTCCAAATTTATTAACATTAAGCAGATACTTTCACCACGAAAGCAAAAGCAGTTGTAAAAAAATAACAATAAAATACTTAATTTAAATATATGTAAAAGTTCATAAATAAGGATATTAATAATACTATATAAAATGTGTAGCTTGAAGACTTATTTTGAATGGTTACAATTATTCGATTCCTATTTTTCCATAAACAGTTATTTAAATCACAATTCCTAGCAAATTTCTTATGCTCCACAATAGGATCATCATAACTTAACCAATCAAAAATTTCAATACCACAATAAAAACATTTACAAATATCATTGATTGAAGTATAGTAAAAGCCAGCTCCAGCTAACACTTCTGGTCTCAATTTTCCTTTCCATTTTTTAAAAGTGGAAAGTCGTTTTTCATATGTTTTAAAATAACTGTTATCAATTTCTTTGTCAAAAGTTTCTAAGCACATTTTGTGAAAGACTTATGAAGACTAACTTTGGTTTCAAAAACAACAAATTTAAATACCTTATAATATCTACATAAATATATCTAAATCTTCATGTTCTGCATTCCATTGATACAAAGCAATATCTTGGTGTCCCCAAGCTAATGTATTAAAACTATAGGGAATTTTATACCGCTTATCATCTTCGGAACTCAAAGCCAATTTATTAATTAACTCTGTAAAAATTGTATGTTGTCTAGATCGAAAAACATACATTGAACAAAAGGTTTTAGAATGATTTTCAACAACATCTTTATAATGAATAAAATCCAACTGCTTTTTAATTGCACTTTTTTTAACACCTTTTGCTTTTTTTGTTAAACTGTTTTCCGTTTTAATACAATATGCTTTTGCTCCAGTACCAAAGAAAGTAGTAATGGGTTCACCAGCATATTCATCTTTGAATTTTCCTATAACTGACTTTGTAATAGGCATTTCATGAATATTATTAAATTCATAATTAGATGTGTCAAATTTGTGAATATTTTTTATCATGTCAGAATAAATATTTGGAGTTGTGACTTCTAAAATGAACGAATCGGTATCGGTGTATAAAAGTGAAATATTTTCCTGATAAAGAGGTTTTAAAAAATTATAAAAGAAATCATACATGACAGTTTTAGATATATCTAATATTGAGAAGCCTACATATATTGGTTTATTGTAAGTAACTTGAATCTTTTGCATTTGAATAGCTACCAAGTTTTCAGAAAATATTGTTAAGTCCTTGAAATATGGTTTTGCAATTAAATTCTCAGCACCATCTTTTCTTCTATTTTTTTCCCACTCTGTAACAAGTCTTACGTCAATTCTCCTATCAACATTTTCCATAGTCTTGCCATAAATACTATTATTTGCCAACTTGTAAGTATTACGATCAAATTCATTCTTTGAATCATTTCTTAATCTTGAATTCAAGTCTATATATTTTTTCAACCAATCAGATTGAGAAAACTGTAAAACTCTATGAACTTTAGTTAACTTGAGTCCATGTTCCAAACATTGTTTTAATAATTGATAGTGAATAACATATTTTGATTTATCATTTAAATTGGGTATTAATTTTATGCATTTAGAATTTGGCGGTTTAAAGTTTTCTGGACAAAACGGAAAATCGTTATGATAGGAATGTAGACTTGTAGGATATTCTAAATCAACTTCTAAAACATATCCCTTATTAGATTTTTTAGAAATATTCATAATATTTAAATCATTGATTTCTTTATCTGTTAACCAAACAAAATCTCCCGTTGGAATGTGCTGTGACATTGCATAACCATACAAATTTGTTGCATCATAATAAATTATGTATTTAGTTGGCTTTAAAGGATCAAAATTTAAAAGAAATGGATTATTAGCTTCAGATTTTCTACAAATGCAAGAGCTCACACCACCGCGAACGCTTTTTTTGAAAAAGTGTATCATATCTGGATCAGTTAACAATTCTAACTCTATTCCAGTATAACGCAAACACGCCTCCCAAGATAAACCTGGAAAAGTGTAAAAATGAGCTGGATCGAGCTTATATGTGGATAAACAAGTGCTTCTAAAATTTTCAAAAATATCTGCCAAAAGTAAAGTATCAGAGAGTAAGTAAACGTCGGAGTATTGACCAAGAGATTCACATTTAAACAATTGCCAAACCTTTACAGCTCTTTGGTATTCTGCATCACTGATGTGCTCATCCGTTAAAGTATTATAAAATTGGTCTTTTTGAGGTAAAGTTGTTTCTTCTAATTTTAAATAATCATCAATATAATTGTAAGGAAATACACCTTTTTGCCGAATAAGTTTAAATCTTTCTTCATCATTGAAAATTTTTTTTATTTCCTTACATTGTTCATCTTTTAAGCTTTCAGAGAGTTTTGATAAAGAATGGGATAGAAATTGAAAAGAATCAATAAACCTTAATGATATATTTTTTTTCTTAGCCTTTTGTGTCTTTTTATCAAAATAGTTATCCACATGAATAAGCTTTTCAAATGAAATATATTTTTCCTTGTTTTGTGCGATAACTGTTAGTTGTTCTTTGTTTAAGCATAATTTTTTAAGAAATAGATGAGAATCATAATTACGCAAATTATGCAATATAACTGGAATAAAGTTAGGTATTCTGTAATTTATGTTGCAGAGTGAATGAGCTGGACCTCTATAAAGACCGGTTATATGACAATGATCTGCAACCCTGTCATTTAAAAGAGGTTTATTACAAATATGACAAACTGTTTCATAGTTATGATAAATTTTGTCCAGTTCGTTCAAAGGAATCATCTTTTTAGGAGTCTTTAAATATTTATTGTATATGTTATACACATCTCTTTCTAAAGAATTTATAAATAATGTATCACAATTTTGACCTCTATATTTTTCAAATTTAGAATAATTATCGTCGAATGAACATTTAATGTAATAGGCAAATGAATGTGGAATATGTTCATATTGTTTTAAGGTGTATGAAGTATTAGGATTTTTATCAACATTGTCATTATTTAAAGGCTTTAAAATGCATTCAAAATCTGCATACACCACGAAAGGAACTTTCATTTGTTTATGATAATTTACAAATTTCAAAATATTATCATATGAATAGTTTCCAAACTTATCTTTTATTAATTCTTTAGAAGGTAGGTTAATTCGTAAATGATCACAATCATAGCTATTGTGTTGTAATAAATTTTCTTCTGTAGGGAAATATTGTAAACAACCATCGCAAATATATTTTTTTCCGTGATGTTTAGAAATTTGTGCAGAAACTAGTTTTGATAAATCTTTAATATAGCAATAATGAAAAGTTTTTTCATCATCATCACTTATTAACAATAAATTGACATGTTGATTTTTTTTTATTCGATGAATAATAAAGTGGACCAATTACTTCATACCCCTTTTTAGGATTTATAATTTCTAATCCATATACATTAATAGAAATGTTATTTTTTTCTTCAAAAATCTTAATGTTCTTTAGCAACATTGGAAATTCTATACCTGACATATCCAAAACAGAAGAGTAGTGTGGGTAGGATGAAGTTTCAAAATCTAATCCGCTTGGTTGGTGAAGAGCAGACACAACTGCCCAGGCGAAGCAAAAGTTGTCATCATTCCTAATGTTGATCACAGCTTGACGTCTCTTGATCTCTTGAGGAAGTTCGATAAAAGATGAGGCTCTCAGCGGATTGTGCTTGTTAACATTAATTTCCAAATGAAGTAAATTCATCAAAGCCCATCCTGCAACGTAAAAATTAAAAAATTACTTTTTTTGTTGCTGTTGTAAAATCGAAAATAAATTCTTTACCTGAATCTCTTTCTGCAAATTCGTCAGCTTTCTGGTCAATAATGGTGCAGATTTGCTCTAACAGTTCTTTTTTCTGATATCCCTGGCAAATGACTTGGAACGGCGCATTAAAAGATTTGACATCATAGCTGTCGCTGCTGGGGTTAAAATAGAAACCGAACAGTTCCATATTTAGCTTGATACATTTATGTTTCTGCAGTTCTTGATCTATTAGATGTGCAATTTTGTATTCCAAATGTTGAAAATACTCTTTCACATTTATGAAGTTTTGGTGTGAGGAAATCCTATAAGATATTATTCGTTCCCTGAATGCTGACTTGATAATTTCAACACCTTCCTCCAAGCCTATTTTGGAATTGTTCTTGTGCACACTAGATCGAAGATGTCCACCCCATAGACTTTGGTTTATATTTTTCTTGCATTCTTTACAATATTTTACAATATTTGTAGAATCTATAAATTAAGAAAAAAATATTTTACAAAATATAACATGAAAAATAAAATGTTCTTACCTTTAACAAGCTTTGGTTTTTTCAACCAACTGTTGAGTTTTGTGGAATTTCCGTTAACATGTTTTTTATTATGTCGCAATAAATTATCCTTTCTAGTGAAGACTTTATTACATGTTACACACTTATGCATTTCTGAAGTTTTCTGGATAATAATAATAATAAAATTAATATTGTGCATTTCTATTTAGTTATAGTCAAATTTTGAAAAAAGCAATTGCATTTTTGAAGTTCTTTGTATAATAATAAAATTAATATTGTGCATTTTTATTTAGTTATAGTCAAATTTTGAAAAAAGCAATAGAAATTAATTGACTTTATGAATCCATTTCTTCAAATGAGTCAACTAATTTGTCAAAGGCCTGTTTAACATAATTCACCGTACTTTCGTCTCCCTTTTTAATTGTGATCAAATTAGTTAAATTTTGAATAGCGAAACCCAGACACTTAAGGTTTGCTATTTGTTTTTTATTTTTTTTATTAATTTTAAAATTTTTTTTAATGATAAATGATGGTTTCGAAATTGAATTTTGTTCAACTGGTGAATTATTAGGAGAAATATCCGAAGTTAAATTTGCATCAATTTGTTTTTCTTGCGGATCAGAATTTACAATAGCAAATGGTGAATTAATAGAAGATATAGCCGAACTTAAATTTTGATCAATTTGTTTTTCTTGCGAATCAGAATTTACAATATCATATGGTGAATTAGTAGGACAAATAGCCAAACTTAAATTTTGATCAATTTGTTCTTCTTCCGAATCAGAATTTTCACTAAACAAAAAGGGAGAGCAAATTGGTCTCGGAGAATTAATTGGCGATTTTAATGTTAAATAATTTGTATTAGATTTTTGAAAACAAACAATATCCTCATCGCTAGAATTTTGAGTTTCGTCAATGTCATTCAGTTCTTCAAGAGTTTGTTTAGTTTTTGTTGTAATTAAGTCCGATTTGTTGTCAATAATGTCATTAAGATCGTCAAGAGTTTCTTGTTGACTAGCTGTAAATAAATATTTTTCGTTGTTCTGTTTGTTGGCATTATTTTGAACTTGGCTATTATAAATAATTTCATTCAAGTCCTGAATAGTTTGTTGTTGACTAGTTGTAAATACGTCTGTTTCATTGTTTTGTTGGTTTGCAAAATTCTGCATTTGAGTACATGTGTATAAGTCAAAGTCATTGTCAATAATTTTGCTACTCGATGCCAAAAAATTGTCCATTATGAAAAAAAATCGTAATAACAAATAAAATGCCACAAATGTACATAAAAATGTCACCAATATATATAAGAATTAAATCTTGCCAAATAAAAATGTTAGAAATAAAAATAAAAATTGAAAAATTACCAAATAAACACAATGTAAACACCAGAAAACTCGCGAGCTCTGCACAGTGTGAATGCAGAAATCAATTGCATTCGTCTCTTCGCTGAGGCGATTTTATATGCAAAAGTTAATCACATGTGTCCTACTTAAAGTTGAACGACAATCTCTAAAAACCACTTTCCCAAGCCGATCAACTACCTTACCCCCCTCCCCCCTCCCCCTTCCCCCTTCCCCCGGACCCCTTAATTTCCGAGACTCAAATCCCGGCTCCCCAATTTCGGGCTACCCTCTTCAGGTTAAGTTAAGTTAGGTTAGGTTATGTTAGGTTAGGTTAGGTTAGGTTAGGTTAGGTTAGGTTAGGTTAGGTTAGATTAAAAAAGAAGAAAAGAAAAAAGGAGAAGGAAAGAAAAAGAAGAAGGAAGGAAAAAGGAGAAGGAAGGAAAAAGGAGAAGGAAGGAAAACGGAGAAACATATAAAAAAGAGAAAGAAGGAAGGGAGAGAAAGAAGATAAGGTGAGGGTGAGGGGGGTTTAAGGGGGGCGAAGCCCCCCTTGGGGGGTTGGCGGAGGGGGGAGGGGGGCGAAGCCCCCCTTGGCCCCCCCCCCCCGAGGCAACTGACAGGGAAAGGGACAGTGAATAAAAAAAAAAAAAAAAAAAAAAAAAAACTTATGTATTGCAGGTAGTAAAAGTGGTGGTTGATGGGATATATACTTAAGAACATCCACTCGACGATCATACAGTAACATTCGCTGTAATATCAGTTGTCGCTATTATTTTAACGTATAACCAAATTTTTTATCAAATAAATCGATCTAAATCCAAAGTTCCTAACAATGGCAGAAAATATGAATGGAAACGCTGTCCAAATTGAAGAAAATAATATGGAGATCGCCGCTCAAATTGAAGAAAGAGAAGAGATTTTTAATAACTTGGAAGGCGATTCCATCACTTATAAACATTCATTTTTGGACAAGTCATCTAGGCTTGTTAGAAGATCATTCTTATGTAACATCGATATTAATTATATTGAAGAGGAGGAAGAGGAAGAGATGGAGGAAGATGATCAGGAAATTGACGAAGGAGTGGATATGGATGGACAATTACTAAATTTAGGAACCGAGGGTGACGTAAAAGTAAGCAAGTTTAGGGCTAGTGAATTATTTAATAATTTTGAAGAAAAAGATGTATGTGTTATACAAAGCTACTCTAAAATTGAAAGTCGAAGACTAGGAACATTTGCTATTTGCCTTCCTTGTAGTGCAATTCACATGAGATATTTACGGAGAGGGGAATCCGATCACGTGAGCTGCCACTACAAAAGAGCCTATGTTGTTAGTGCTTCTGATTTACATTGTGCTATTTGTAGGATACATCTTTTTATACTAATTCCTGAACATGCTTGCTTTTACTGCAAAAAAAATGAAAAAAAAGAAATAGAAAATTATATTGTTAAATATTAATATTAAACATAGTTTGTA
Source organism: Kuschelorhynchus macadamiae (assembly GCA_030620095.1). Taxonomy (NCBI): domain Eukaryota; kingdom Metazoa; phylum Arthropoda; class Insecta; order Coleoptera; family Curculionidae; genus Kuschelorhynchus; species Kuschelorhynchus macadamiae. The sequence continues at coordinate 16,348 of JAUTXW010002528.1, forward strand.
AATGTGATGGGTAGATTAGTTTAACAATATTAATTTTAAATATAGGTTAGGTTAGGTTAGGTTAGGTTTAATATTAAACATAGTTTGTAAATGTGATGGGTAGATTAGTTTAACAATATTAATTTTAAATATAGGTTATAAACGTAATGGATAGATAATGTCAAAAATATTAATTTTAAACTTAAATTGTAAAGATAATAAGAATACGTCAAGAATATTAATTTAAAAATGTCAAATGTTACTATAAGCGGTTATATATTTTCAGTGCTATATGCAAAATACTTCTTTTTATTCTAACATCTGACACTGTATTTGTAAATGAAATAGTTAATCATATGTAAAAAAAAGTGTCGATTATGTCTACTGCCACTAGAAGCACTCATATATTAGCATAACATTTTGTTAACGCTTGTTTCTGTATTCAATTGAGTTTTCTCTTACTTGATGCAAATTATATTAATATTATTAGTATAATTAAAAAGTAGTAGATTAGGCTATGCCGGTCCGACAATCAAAACCGTCATTTTTACATGTAAATTCCCATAAGAAAATTTAAGATTCGATCTGCAAAAGTGGTGCCATTTTAGGGCGTGGCACTTTTTGTGTCAACCCATAACAATTGTTTTGTTATGTAATGTGAAAATTAGTATGTATTAAAAAACTTGTTAGATCATTGTTGTCGTTTCAATATAGGAAAAGGAAAAAATGTGTGTCAATTATTATATATATATTTACATTTACTTTTTTTACAAAATTATTTGTTACCAGAGTTTTCACAAACACAAATTATAAAAAAAATATTATCCTCTTTTTAAAATTACAACAAAATGATGTCTAATTACATCTTTGAAGATTTGTACCAAATAGTAATATCTAGTGCGACATACAGGACAATTGTTTACCATTATAGAACAACAATTTTCATCATTCCATCTTAAAATACATTTTAAACAAAAAATGTGGGAACATGTATTTGGTCTACATGAATCATAATATTCGATTATTTCAAAACAAATAGCACAAAACACTTTTTTCTCTTCACTCTCAGTTTTGTTCAAATTTTTTAAAACAATCCCATTATTTTCTTCTCGAACTAATGGTATATTTTCTTCTTGAACTCCTGGTATAATTTCTTCGAGGCTCTGAAGCGGAATGGATCGATTTCTTTCTCCAACTGATTCACTCATTTTATTTTAATATTATTATTAATAGATTTATTCAACAGATTTTTTTCTTTTAACAGTCACTCGTACCTTAACATACTAAAATGATCTTGATGCACCTATTTATAAGACTTAAGAATGCAAAATCAAATGTGGGAGAACAAAGAGAAAAAATTAAAAATATGATGCGAATGAGAATAAAAGGGGAGGAAGTTAAGAATGAGGGACATGAGAGAGAGGAAGAGGAGGAGGAGGAGGCGCTCCCATATTATAACTACTGGCAATGAAAATCGTCAGGATCTCCTCTTTCCTTGTGTCTGTTGCAATGTTTACAACTTTCTAGGCATGGTCTTCTTGATAAAGCAGCAGCTTTGCGATGTTCAACTTTAAAGTCATGTTCCTGTAGGCGCTGCAACCACCTGGCTATTTGTCCTTCGGAATTCTTAAATTATAGCAACCATTTGAGTGATGCATGATCCGTCCTTAAAAGGAATTTTTGCCCGTACAAGTACTTATGAAAGTGCTCCAATGCTTTAATAATAGCCAGTAGTTCCTTCCTTGTCACACAATAGTTGCGTTCAGGTTTAGAAAGAACCTTGCTGAAATAGGCTATTACTTTTTCTTCGCCATTTTGTACTTGTGACAAATCACCAATAGCAGCATTGCCAGCACCGGTGTCTACAATAAACATCTGGGATGGCTCAGGATATGACAACTTTGGAGGATTACACAAGGCTTGCTTCAAGTTGTTAAATGCCTCTCCACATTCTTGGGTCCATACATAGCTGTGACTGCTTTCAGTAAGTCGATGTAATGGTCTAGCGATATTAGCAAAACCTTTTATGAATCGTCTGTAGTACGTACAAAGTCCCAGAAAACTGCTTAGTTCATGTCTGTCTCTTGGTATTGGCCAATTTTGAATGGTTTCAGTCTTCTCAGGATCGGTTTTTACTCCATGTTCCATAATTACATGGCCTAGATATTTCACTTCTTTTTGAAAAAACTGGCACTTTTGGGACTGAGTTTTAAGCCAGCCATTCTCAGTTTCTGGAAAACAGCTTCAATATTCCTTAAATGACCTTCAAATGTTTTCTCAAGAATAATGATGTCATCTAAATACACTAGGCATGTTTCCCATGTCATTCCATGTAATGTCAAAAGTTGTCCATTAAACGTTCAAAAGTTGCTGGGGCGTTACATAATCCAAAAGGCATAACTTTAAATTGCCACAGTCCAGTCCCAGTAGAAAACACTGTCTTTTCTTTATCATCTGGAAGAAGCTTAACTTGCCAATAACCACTTTTCAGGTCCAAGGTTGAGAACCATTTTGATCCTGTTAAAGTGTCCAAGGTATCGTCAATTCTTGGTAAGGGAAAGCTATCTTTCTTTGTGACGTCATTGAGCCTGCGAAAGTCGACGCAGAATCTGGTGAAGCCATCTTTCTTCTTAACTAAGACTACTGGTGACGACCATGGACTTTGAGATGGTTCTATAATGTCTTGTTTCTTCATATCCTTAAGCATCTGATTAACTTCATGCCGCTTTGCCAAAGATATTCGTCTTGGAGGCTGTTTTATCAGCGCCGCATCACCAGTATTAATTCGATGTAGAACTATGTTAGTTTTTCCTAAGTAGCTGTCTGACAGTTCTTCTAACTTGTTCATCTGAACCTTATTCAGTAAATGTGGCGATTTCACCAGGTCTTGCAGTACCTTAGGTAAAGTAGTTCCAGATTCTGAAGGTGGTAAGTTTGTACAGGTAATTATTTCCGAAAAAAAGGTTCCGATCTTGTCACCTTTTTTTACTTGCTGGGATTCATCATTTTGAATGAGTTAAGGTTCTTGCTGGTAAAATTCCCTTCGCATGTAGTGGACAGTCTTGAACTGGTTCGAATAAAATTACTTCTTCCTCAAAATCATCAAGCGTCGCTTTTACTACACATTCCGAGCAGGCAGGTAAGGTAGTATCTTCTAGCAAAACCACTTCTCGGATAGTGGAATTATTTCTTCGTGGCAGGTTCATAACTATTTCTTCATTTCTCATACAGAGGACTCGTTGAGGTATGTCAAAGATAAACCTATTTTGGTTCATAACATCAAGCCCAAGTATGACATCATCCATTATATCTGCGACGAAAATAGCGTGTATGAAGGTAGTGTTACCCAGGGTTACTTCAGCCTCATGAATGCCTTTCACAGGTATAATTTCACCATTGGCGGTTTCCAAGACATATTTTTTGTATGGATTTTCTGTCCTGCAAGGAGCTATAATGTCTGGCCTCACGATGGTGTGTGTTGAGTCCAGTACCATTTCAAAGTCCTGACCGCATATCTTCCCTGGTACTACCAAGAGCCATTATTCTGCAGCCGGGATAATTTGATTTTTGTTGATGTCGATGGGGCTTGGTAGCACCTAGCCAGTTTTCGCTCCTTAAAACTGGCTAATGGGAGTTTTTCCTGAATATCTTCAGGAATCCCATTGCTGGTACATCGGCTTTGCACATGTCCCTCTTTACCACATTTCCAACAACGGATGTCTTTTCTTTGTCGGAAAGTTAAAAATTTATTTTCGTCTTTATGATGTTTAAGAAGAATCTCTTGCAGTTCTTTCAAGATATTCGAAGCATTTTCATTTGTAGTCCGGTATTCTAGAGTGTACTGTAGTCTTCGTAGTTTTCCTTGACCCCTGGATGTTTGTTTAGCTGTTTCGAACTGAACGGCATATGCCAGAGCTTCTGAAATCTTCTTTATTCTAGCCATTCTTAAAGCTTGGTTAGTATCAGGATCACGAAGGCCTTCAATAAAACTGCTTACTGCCAACTCTTGCTTGATCCCTTCAGGGTATGATGAATAAGCCAAGTTAATTAGTCGCACAATATCTGCTTTGTACTCTTGAAGACTTTCGTTATATTTTTGCCTTCGACATTGAAGTTGTGCTTTATAAACCTCCTGTAGATGTGCTTCACCATAACGCATTTCTAGATAGCTTACTAATGTCCCAAAGTCATTTTGTTTATCTTCCGGTATGTTCCTTAGCACCTCCATTGCTTCACCACGCAAGAAACAAACCAGTGCTCGTGCCTTTTCAGTGGAATCCCAACTATTTCCAGTTGCGGCAGCTTCAAATTGTTTCAGGTAAGTAACGCACCTTCCCATCAAACGTAGGTGGTTTTATCACATGTGATAAAGAGACAACGTCCGATTTGAACTCACTTTGTTTTCCAAATTTCTGCAACTGGGAACGTAGACTTTGGACTTCTTGCTGCATTTGGTTACGAACCACTGCTTTTGCACTTTCTTTTCCATCTGTGCCATTTCCTCTTTTACATCTTCCTTGATTCATGTCAGTTCAAGCAACGTTTTTCTAGTGATTTTTTCTTGATTCTTTTTCATTTCTTGCATTTTTTGTTTTACGTCTTCTTGGTGCCTCCTCATGTCATCTGTAAGTTCTTGCTTTAGTTCTTCATGGTTCCTCCTCATATCTTCCTTGATTTCTTGCTTCATGTTTTCTTGATTTTTCTTCAGGCCACCTAGTTCTTGCTTCATGTCTTCTTGATTTTTTTTCATGTCTTGTTGGCCCCTCTTCATGTCTTCTTGGCCCCTTTTCATGTCTTCTTGGCCCCTTTTCATGTCTTCTTGGGTTTTCTTTATGTCTTCTTTAAGTTCATTCTTCATTGCAATAATCAAGTTCATCAAAAAATCCAAATGATTATTGCTACTATAGAAACTATTTCTTACTTCTTTAGCTTCAACTGGATGCTAATCCCGTTTCTGACACGAAATGTTCCGGATTGGCCGGTACACAAACACGTAGTTTCTGCATGCACTCCTTTTATTCAAAACACAGCTTACAGGTAAAGACCGGTTATACCTAACACTCGTAACTAAAATAATCTAAAACTTGTCACTGTCTACTTGTTTACACTTTGAAATCTTAAACTAAACTGAACTAAATGTGGCCTCGCGGCACGCTTATATAGTCTTTAGAAAAGGATGGAATGATCTAGAAAATTCTAGAATAATCTAAATACTACAGGGTGAGAAGAATTAAGCCTAACAGAACATTCGAGAACGATTTTTGACACTATCATAGTCGTTACATGGATAAAAATTAAGGTAAGTCTACTTCAATAAAATAACAAATAATAAATAAATTCATCTAAATCTTAACAAATCTATAACTAGGGCTAAATCCACAACAATATTTAAAGTTTGTTTATAAAGAAATTTATTTTCTATAAGTCAATTTTTCATTATTTTGTTTTTTTTGCCCCTTTAACCTTCACTTAAAAATAACAATTAACATAATCGAGCAAAACGCTTTAAATCCATGTAAAACGTAATGAATCCTCTTATCGAACGATCAAAATGACGTAAATCCCCTTAAAAAAATACCTGAAGTTATGATTGGGCCAGATGTCAAACTTAAAATATAAAAATGTCTATAAAACTATATTTCAGTTATTTTCCGTTAAAAATTTTTTTTTTCTAGTTAATCATTTTCCTAAACATTTTTCTCATTTTACTCGAAACTATATATCTTGGATTTAATGCATTTTGAATAGTTGCTCCTTGGAATAACGTTTTTCACATCCCTATTATTGAAGAAAAGGTAATTTTTTTTTTAAGTTTTTTAATATTGGAACTTTTTGACAGACATGCTCCTATTAAGAGTGCAAATCAACGCTATAAATATTCTCGTGTTCATTTTTCGAACTCAATCCTCAAGCGCCACTCTGTAGATGACGCATCAATGTCGAAATCCGATTATTTTTTAATTTTTTCCAAAATAGGCCATATAAATAAATTAACACGTTCAATATTTAATGTTATAACATATTTATGTACAAACATTACATAATATCTATCAAATACTATGCAAATAAGTAGTTTCACTTTTAACGGAAAAATTCAAATATTTCAGAAAACGCTTAACAGTGACGCAACATTGTGGTATCCCCTCCATCCCAAGCAAATAACTTCATGAGTTTTACATTCCTTTGATAGAAAATTCAAAATATTGCACATGGCATGTATTTCTTGCCTCGTTGATATATCTATCTTTGTTGCGAAATGAAATAAAACGAGAGAGTGCTGTTAAAGAATACCTCTTTTACAGACTAATATTTACGATCTCCCCTATTGACTGTTTTTTTATCAGCTAGCCGAAGTAATAATTGCAGGGCCTTTCGACTTTCGGCACCTTTCGGTGTTTGCCGATAAAAACAAGTTTTTTAATATCTAAATACCCGGAATATTGGTTTCCTTATATTTTTATGAACATGATTTTATGATAGCTTGAGTCTTGGGTTAAGAATCTCCTGTTTGTTTATTATAGGAGTTACATCACACCCTGTAACGAAGACCATAGCCAACCTGCTGACATAACATTCTTCTTTTTGCAAGCATATCATTATTTACTTCACTTCAACTAGTGTACTGGATTTTTACAGGCAGTCAGAGAAAAGACTTCGAACCGTAAGAATCCAATCTCGAATTTTGTAATTTAGAAAAATAAAATTTTTTAAAAACGGAATTTCTAGTTATCAATAGTTAACTGGCGCAGTCGTGCAGATTTTGATAGATATTGATTTGCGATAAACGGAGATTGCAAATCAATTTTCGGACATTTTCGAAAACTGTCAAAAATCGAACCTATTGTGATTTTCGATCGTGGAGGTGTCGTGTGCTGTTCGGAGTGGCTTCTCAGAATTCAGAACACCCATTCCATCGCGGAACTGTCCATCCACCCACCATCAACACGAAGATCGGGAAAGAAACCGAATAGTTCTTTCCGCAAGAAGTTTTTGAGTGTTCAGACGACATCGCTGGGTATCTGCAAGAGCTTCTTATAGAAGATGACTAGAAGATTTCTGTTGATATTAATGTAAGTGCAATTTGATAAATGTCTTATGCGGACGACTTGGTAAATATTTTAAACAATTTGTCATTGAATCCTTCAACTAACTCTGACTCTATTTCCCAATCCCAAGCGGAAGTACCAGTAAATAATATTAATCAAAGTAGTTCTACTGAGAACAATAATTTCACTGAAATTCAATATCTTAGTGCTGAAGATCAATTAGTTTTAGATAATTTTATTTTAAGTAGTAATACTAGTGCAAATATTAACTTAGAAAACGTAAATCACGAAAACATGACTAACCAATTTAAACCAGAATTTTTAAATTGTGTGCCAATATTTGACGGTAACGCTACCGAACTAAATAGATATTTGGCTACGTGCCAATCAATAATTAATCAATTTTACGATGCTACCAATCCCAATAATTTTCAAAATACTTATATTCTTAATTCTCTTATAGGAAAACTTAATGGTAACGCTAGGCTAGTTATTAACATACAAAACGTAACTACCTGGCAAGAAGTAAAAGACACTCTTTATAGAAATTTTGCCGATCGACGTGACGAAAGTTGCCTAAATAGAGATTTGGTAATGTTACGACAAAATTCAAACGAATCCCCGCAAAATTTTTATGATAGATGTCTAGAAATACTTAATTTGTTATGTAGTTACATAGATGCGCACGAAACTGCAGAAGCAGCAAGAATAAAACGAGAACTATATCAAAATTTGGCATTAAAAACTTTCTTATCAGGTCTTAGGGAACCGATAGGCACAACTATTAGGTGTATGCGCCCAGGGTCTTTGACCGAGGCCATACAATTGGTAAACCAAGAACAAAATGTTAAATATTTCCAAAACGGATCCCAAACACAACCAAAAAATTTTGGCAATAACAGAAATATTCCAATTAATCGGCCTTTTAATCAAAATCAAAATTTCAGTTCGAACGTGCCTTTCTTTAGACCACAACCTAACCATTTTTCACTACCATTTAACGCGCACACCAATCACAATCAATTTAGGCAAAACAATGCACCATTTTCTAATATAAACAGGCCTCAAATGAATTGTAGACCACCATTCAGGAGTCAAAATAATTCTGGCAATCTTAATAGACCACAACAAAACGTATTTAAACCTAATCCTTTCCAACCATTACCTAAGCCAACACCAATGAGTGTGGTATCAAATTCCATTCAAAGACGAGATGAGCCGGCCAACACTTCCCATCAACAAAATCAGTATCAGCCACCTCGTCCAAAATTCACATTCCAAGAACTGTACAACACCGAAACCAACTCTTGTTTTGATAGTGATACAAACTACGATAACACGCATTATGACCATGACCTATCTCACAATTGTTTTCAGTATACCAATAGTGGAGAGTATTCGCAGTACGCAAATACCGGGGAATATTCGCAGAGCTACCCACTTAATGAAAACTCTGAGGGATATCAAATACAGTCGCAGACTGAAAACGAAACACAGAGCCAAAATTTTCAGGATTCCTCACAAGAGACCGAGCAAATTTGATAAACCAAGTCATTTCCCTAAACACCACTAATTGTAATGAATTGTCCTATATCACCTTTCCTGAATACAACCTTAAACTTTTGATCGATTCCGGATCGACTAAATCATTTATTAGCCCTGATTTAGCTTTAAAATATTTTCCAAATTATGTGAAAAACGACCCATTTATTGTTTCCACAGTTTTTCAGAAATCCGCCCATAAGTATAGTGCCATGATACCAGCATCTAAAATATTTAAATTACCCCGACAGATTAATCTCAAATTCTTTTTATTTAAATTCCACGACGTATTTGATGGGTTGATTGGAATCGATAACCTAAAATTACTCCAGGCAAGTTTAGATTATGATAAAGGATTTTTGATTACACCGTATTCAAAAATAAAACTGTCTTTTCATAAAACCAAAACAGAGCTTAATTGTGTAACCATCTCTCCAAGATGCGAACAGGTAATTAGCGTTAAGACTAATATAAAAAATGGTGAAATTATAATTCCCTACCAAAAGATTCATAATTGTGAAATTCCCGAATGCCTTACAATAGCACGCAATGGGAAAGCTCTTACTGCCATTCTCAATAACACTTGCGAGCCTATAACTTTAGATTTTTCCGAGCCCCTTGTAGAAAAATTCTGTAGACAAGAAATCGAAAATATTGATTTCAACAATTTCGATGACTCACCAAAAACAAAACTAGACCCCTCCTTAATAAGAACAGATCACCTTAATATTGAGGAAAAAAGTAAAATAATAAACTTGTGTAACCAATTTTCTGATATATTTTACCGTGAAGGCACACCCCTTACATTTACTCATAAGATTAAACATCATATTAGAACAGTTGATGAAGTTCCAGTTTATGCAAAAAACTATAGGTAACCATTTATACACAAAAAAGAGGTCGAAAAACAAATTAATAAAATGTTAAATCAAAATATTATTCGTCCTAGCAGTTCACCTTGGTCAGCGCCCATTTGGGTGGTCCCCAAGAAAATTGACGCTTCGGGGGTGCAAAAATGGAGGGTTGTTTGCGATTTTCGCGCCCTTAACCTTAAAAGTCTGGACGATAAATACCCCCTCCCGAACATCACAGATCTTTTAGATAAACTTGGAAAATGCCACTATTTTACAACTCTCGACTTGGCAAGTGGATTTCATCAAATCGAAGTTGATGAAGCCGACATACCTAAAACCGCGTTCAGCACAGAAAATGGCCATTACGAGTACTTGCGAATGCCTTTTGGGCTCAAGAATGCCCCCGCGACGTTCCAACGAGTAATGGATAATATTCTACGCGGAATCACCACCGAAAAATGTGCAGTTTATCTAGATGACATAATAGTTTTTTCTAGCTCTCTTCAAGAGCATATAGAAAAGTTAACCGAGGTTTTCAAACGATTGAGGGAATCCAATTTTAAAATCCAGTTGGATAAATCAGAATTTTTAAAAAAAGAAGTTGCCTACTTAGGGCACATAGTTACCCCAGAGGGCGTTAAGCCCAACCCCGATAAAATTAAAGCTATAAAAAATTATCCAATACCTAGTACTACTAAACAAATAAAAGGATTTTTGGGTCTCTTAGGTTACTACAGACGTTTTACCGATAATTTTGCAAAAATTACAAAACCGTTGACAAAATGTCTTAAAAAAGGTGCCAAAATTATTCATAATGAGGAATTTGTCAATTGTTTCAATACTTGTAAAAATCTTCTTATAAATGAACCGATATTACAATATCCCGATTTCACGAAACCGTTTAACTTAACTTGCGACGGCAGCAATGTGGCTTTTGGATGCGTCCTCAGTCAAGGCCCAATAGATCAAGACTTGCCCGTAGCATATGCATCGCGAATATTAAACGACTCCGAGCAAAAATATTCCACCATAGAAAAAGAGTGTCTGTGTATTGTTTGGGCCACAAAGTGTTTCCGCCCCTACCTATTTGGTAGAAAGTTCAACATTATAACAGATCATAAGCCCCTCCAGTGGCTCTTCTCGTTAAAAGACCCTAGTTCTAAACTGGTTAGGTGGAGACTCAAATTAGAGGAGTTCGACTACAAAATCATATACAAAAAGGGAAAGCTTAATACAAACGCGGATGCGCTATCGCGAATCGAGTTACACACTAAAGAGAAGAAGAAAATTTTGACCTAGGTAGGTACACAAATGAAATAACCCAAAATTTAAGCCAAAATAACGAAAGTACCGTGGAAAATCAAAATCTTCAAAACTCACATAATATCATAAATAGCGACAACTCCGAAAAGGCGAGCCATGATATAGATCAAATATCTACATTAGTTCATGTAGACGATGAACCTCCAGCTATCCCGGCGCCCGAACCAGATGATGACGACGCCACTGTTCACTCGAACGCGTCACATGACCCTGTCGCCGGTGTCCCCATATTAGATATCGCTGTCAATTACGGTGCCAACCAATTGCTCATACAAGAAGTTTTACATTCTCCTGCGAAACCTAAAACCATAATTTTGTTCGAAAAGAAACGTCGGATCATTGCCCAAATTTCCAAAAACGACTTTGAGCAAGACATTTTAAATCTAATAAAACAATACGTAGTACCAGAAAAATTGTATTACGTTTATTTCGAAAACCCCGATACATACGAACCTTTTTCAGAAGTGATACGAAAAAACTTTAGGTGGCCTTCTATCAATCTTAAACGCTGTTTGAAAAAATTAATCGATGTGACCGGAAAACAAGACATACCGGAAATTATCAAAAACTACCACGAAGGCAAATCAAATCATCGAGGAATCGATGAAACGTTAGAAAAAATCAAAATTAAATATTATTGGCCCAACTTAAAAAATTCAATACAGACTTTTATAAACGATTGCGAAACCTGTCAAATTAGCAAATATGAACGTCGCCCAGTCAAAATGAAAATGAATGTAACCCCCACGCCGACCGAGCCCTTTGAAATTGTCCACCTAGATACATATACTCTAGAGCAAAGTAAATTTCTAACCATCATAGACAGCTTCTCTAAGTACGCTCAGGCATATCCCTTAAAATCACTGGCCTCAACAGAAATCGTGGATAATCTTCTTTTCTATTTCTCCCATCATAAAATTCCGAAACAAATTATTGTTGATAACGGTACGGAGTTTAAAAATTCGGTTGTTACTGAACTCCTACAACTCCACAAAATAAAAATTCATTTTTGCTCTCCTCAACACCCTCAATCAAATGGGCTGATTGAAAGACTACACTCAACCCTTGCTGAACACATACGTCTTCTTAATAACCAAGAATTTAAAAATACACCGGTTTCCCAAAAAATGATATATGCCATTCTGGCCTACAATAATTCAATACACTCCTCCACTAAACTGAAACCGACTGACGTAGTTAATGGGCATATAACAGCTGACGACCCGTTTGACATAAATATCAATCAATTATTACTAAGCGATTATATCAGCAATCACAAACAAAAAGCAAAACTTTTGTATGCTAAAATCAACGAAAAATTATCGGAGTCAAAAGAAAAGTTAATCGATAAAATTAACAAAAATAGGGATGACCCCGAAATTTTTCAAGCCGAACAAGACGTATATGTAAAAAAGCATGTGCGGCAAAAAGATGCCAATAAATTCTCAAAACCAAGCAAACTTATTTCTGTTAATAAAAAACGCAAGACGGCTAAAACTAGTTCCCATGAGAAAGTACACTTAAGTAATATAAAACGTCCCCTGAGAAAACGATACAGTTTTACCAACTAATGCTTTATTTTAATCTTTTCAGCATTCTTCGCTTAACATTCGGATTCGAAGAAAAAATTACCGTGAGAGAATTAAAAGACAATCCCGGTGTAATTCCTTTTAATCTAGGAAATGCAAAAGTGCAAAAATCCACTCACACACTTATTCATTATTATGACCTTAACCCAATTTTGACGGAATTAAATAAGCTTCATAATAAATCTAGAAATCTAACAGACACAATTAATAAACATGCTGAATATAGCTTTGATGTCTCAAATTACCTTAAAATTCTTAAGCTTATACAGGACCGTGTTGACACAAAAATACGAGAAATTATACCTCGTCCGAATAAAGTAAAACGAGGATTATTTAATGGTTTAGGATGGTTTTTCAAATCTATAACGGGAAATTTGGACGCATACGATGGGGAAAGGTATGATAAAATAATTTCGGAACTTCAAAATAATCAAAATACGGTAAATTCAAATATTTTAAAAGAAAACTCAATATCTCTGAGCATAATTAAAAAATTTAATGCCACTATTCAACAAATTAGGGTTAACGAAAAATTATTGGAATCTAAATTAAATCAAATAGGAATAATTGTACAAAAAACTGCTTACAGAGACAATTCTATCTTCATTAAAGATATCATAAACCAAATAATAAATGTCTATGAAATCATTGACTTAACACTTCAAGATATTGAAAATTCAATTACATTTTCTAAGTTAAAAATTATGTATTCAAGTCTTATTAAGACAGAAGATCTCTATTTTGAACTTTTAGAGGTCCAAAAACTAATTGGCACTGACCAAATGCCATTAGAGGTTACGCTAGAAAACATCTTGTTGTATGAAAAAATAATTAACATAGACTGTTTTGTATTTAAAAATAAGATAACATATTTACTGCGTATTCCGATAACGTACCCGACCTATTTTAAATTCCTCCACCTTTACTCTATTCCTATATTGAGAGAGAGTCAGTTTAAGGTTATTATCCCGCGAAAACCCTTTCTTGTAATAAACAAATTGCACTACGCATTCCGAAACCACAGATGTACAGAAGTCAAAGCCCAACACTATGTTTGCGATAAAATGGAACTCAAAGAAATCAGCGAAAGCAGCCCATGCACTGTTAAACTTCTGCAAGATGCCAAGAACACCTCCACTTGTCAACAGATCAAATCAGAATCAATCAGAATAAAAATCACAAAGTCAACAATTAAACAATTAGATGTTCCGGAACAATGGGTCCTTATCCTACCGCAAGAAGAAATCGTCAAATTCAAATGCAACAGCCAAGAAGAAAGCCGAAAATTCCTGGGTACTTATTTACTAAAAGTACCACATAACTGCAAGGTGACATCAAGTCAAGAATCCATCACTAATAGTCGAGTAGCTGCACCTAACACCAGTGAACCGATATTGTTCCCTGACCTCGACAATGAAATACGCCTTCTGCCAACACTTAATCTTAGAGTGCAGTTGCAAGAAATTGAATTAGATGGGCTACATGAAGTACAGAATTTAATTGAAGAAAACCAACCGGCACAATTCTGTCCTGGTGTTTCTGGCTCACCCAGTATATGGACTATCATGTTGTACGCCGCCGTAGTAAGCGCCCTTGTCTGGTTCATTTACAAAAAGAAATGTTCCTATAAACTGAAGAATCCCCGAGAAATAGAACTTCAAGACGTTCAACTACCCCATTAGCCGTGGAGTTGAAACCTTGGGGGGAGGAGTAACATCACACCCTGTAACGAAGACCATAGCCAACCTGCTGACATAACATTCTTCTTTTTGCAAGCATATCATTATTTACTTCACTTCAACTAGTGTACTGGATTTTTACAGGCAGTCAGAGAAAAGACTTCGAACCGTAAGAATCCAATCTCGAAAATTTTTTAAAAACGGAATTTCTAGTTATCAATAGTTAACTTAGGTGTGTTTTAAAATGACTAGTACTTGTATTTTTAAAACGTCGACGTTTAGTTTAGAACTTCTCACTCTTGTGATTGTGTCTAAGCTTTCTAGATATTTGTTTATGAATTCCTGTGTTACCTGTGTAATTAGGATATGTGTAATGAGTGCTAAAGGGCGTAAAAATACGAGAGCAGCAAGACCTCGGCGCCGAACTGCAAAAAATTTTGCAATGAGAATCCTGGGAAAATGCAGAATAAGGTAAGTTCAAATAATATAACTATAGGTGTTCGATTTTGAGACCCTTGGGACTACTTATATAAACTTTTATCTGTATGTCCATGCTATTGTCATTTTTTAGAAGGTACATGGTGGATGTATTTCTGAAGTACACATCTTTTGTTTGTTTTCAAACAATGATGAAAATAAATAAAACTAATAAATGTGTTTTTTATAAGTACCTAGGCAATGCGATTCTTTTAGAATTTTCTGGTTCATTTTTATTTCATATTGATATTTTTATACCTGAGGTGAATTCTCTCTGAAATTCACATAAATACCTATGGTTTTTATATTTGTAAAATTTAAATATGTTTTGTAGGATTAATTTTAAATTTTAACTTTTATCAAAGATAGTGTACCTTCGGGGGTATAGTAATTCGGTAGGTATAAAAACTTATTTCCTGTTGGTCATATTATAGTGGTAGAAATTAGAAGCTCATAAAATTAGACATTTTTTATGCAACACTAATACTTTCATAGTGGTAGTCTCATAATGCTGGCTGATGCAATTTAACTCACCGGATCCATGACAATCTGTGCAAGAATAAAGCTTATAGTTATCAGTATTATATTGATCCTTTTGATGTGACTTCCACTTAGAAAGTTTTGTTGTTGCAGACAGTAGCAGGCTTTAACAGCGTATACCCCCCAGTTATCATATCACAAAGAGAAAATTATTGGGAAGCAACTGTTTATTGGTACCTAATTTACTAAGGCATTGCTTTCTAGTTAAAAAATAATTCTTGCGCATGGCTATGCATATGTAACATATTAAATATCTTAGTCTTGTATCTACAAACAAATATAAATTGACTTTTTATTTATTCTCAATCATGACCAAAAATGTACATACAAATGCCTGAATCACTGGAAAAGTAAGAAAAAATTGGGGATATTAGTTTTCAGTTCTCAAGTAATTTAGTGTACTAATGTATGTTACTGTATTTATGTATGTACAGTGTGATCAGTGTATCTTAATAGCGTTTTAAATGTTAAAATCGGACACACCTCGGCACACACTCTATACTATATTTCCCTCAAATGGAACTCTTCTTGCAAAATATAAATATAATATCTGGTTTGATAACGGTTTGAGAGACGGCCAACACTATTACATAGTGGAGTGGATAGGTATCAAACCAAATATAATTATAATCTGCAAAAAGAGACCCATTTGAGGGACATATAATAGTCAGGATGTCTCATTTGAAAAATACACTTTATAGTAATATTTTTTTTTAGCATTTGACCTCACAAACTAATAATATAACAGACTTAATATTTGGACAGCACATATTTAAGATTTTTCCATAAGAGACAATGTTTTAGAGAGAGAGGGATAACCTTGATTTCCTCAAATTTTAAATACTTTTAATGTATGAGTGCATTACATCATTGGATTTTGGAATGCAAAGGTTTGTTACAAAACAATTTAAAAAATCCAGGTGTGTATTTAAAAGTTGATGATGGCCCCTCGTTTACGAAACATCAGATTCAAAATATGACAGCACCATAAAATGTTAGACAAAAAAATGCTTTGGCAATATGTTTAGAACTTTAAAAAAATATTAGGATTAAAAAAGTTACTGCATAATTTTAAAAATGCAATATTTTATTTGTTTCTAAATATCTCAAGAACATAATGGCTAGAATTCGCCTGCAGGTGCTTGTAACGAAATTGTCTAAAACTTTCCATATTTAACCATTTTTCTATCTCTTGCAATAAGCGAGATCTGTTTTGTGATGTTACATCCTCCTCAAATATGAAAATACAAATTTTCAGAAGTCAAAATCTCAAAAATAAGTAAAGATACTACATACAAATAGCTATAATCTGGGACAAAATTCAAACTCAAAAGAAATTGGTGTTTTATTTAAAAAATAAAAGTTGATACCACCACTAGGTTTTATACCAACATGTATATTTAAAAATATTTCTAAAATGTAACAAATATAAGTAAAGTAAATAAGCATCCAAATGTGTATTCCTCTTTTTTTTTTAACTGGCATGTTTTTTAATACAGAATTGTTTCTAGTTTAAAATTCCAGGTATTACTAGTATTACTCTGTATTGTCATATTTCTTATCAACTTGAACGAAATTGTGCCATCCGGAAGTGGTATTTTATTTGTTAAGGCCAATGATGAATAAAATTCAGCATTCCCATAAGGAAACGCTTCAAAAAATAGATCACTCATTGTTTGACAGATTTTGCACAAGTGGAAGAAAGATGGACTGATCTCATAAACAAAGTATAGAGTAAATGGCATCAAGGGTCCCAGCATCACGACCTGACTCACCAGTGGCGTAGTTTTTTTACAGCAAATTCAGTTTTAAGAAGTTTTCTGTTTTATCATCAGAGTTTAAGGCGGTCGTTTTAAACCAAATTTGATTTTCTTCTATTTTATGAAATCAACAACTGAAGTTCTCACTCTGTTGAAACTCGCGAGTTTGAACGCTAGCGTTCATGTCGTTTTATTAGTTTGCGGGAATAACATGTCAGTTTTAATATAGATTTAATTTTTTGCATTAACGGTGAAAAAAAATATTTTATTGAATTTAATGAGATTTTCGTGCCCGATTTTGCATACGAAGTTTTGAGAGAATTTTATATATAATTTGAAGTTGCCAATGTTAAGCTTGATCTTAATTAAGTCTGTTCATTTGACAGAATATTGTACACTTAATATTCTGCAACAGAATAATAATTAAGGATTACCTGCCCTTTTTAGAATAAAATTAAAATGAAACAATTTCAACTAATCTAGGAACTGAATAATATTGAAAAGAAAAACAAGAAATTTAGACAATATCATTTATTACATTTATATATATCATTATTTATTACTTATCCAATAGGATAATATATGCTGAAGAAATTAATATACACAATTAATTAATTAATATAAAACGTTTATTAAATCTTAATTACATGCATTACAGTACTTGCAATTGAAACTGTCCTATAAATAAGTATATTTTCCTTGTACAAGGATCGTGTTACTAAAGTAAGCCTTGCTTATAGTCAGATTTATTTCAATTTGTGTAATTATTTAACTATGACTACACCCATACGATTTTCGTCCTTAGACTTAAATATTCACCGTTTAGTCGCCTGTTTCTGACCACCCCTACAGAAACTTTACAGTTCATTTTCAAATAGTGGCTGTTAATCCTTAGTCGTTTCATTTTAAAGCAAGGGTTATTTCGTAATGTGCAACTAAATTTAATAAAAAAAGACTTTTTTTAACTGTCAGTAATTTTTACAAATCCTATCAGTGGGCGCTATCTTTTTAATATAACCGGTTAAAAAAGCCAATTGGAGGAACTTTTTCACTTCATACTGTTATCACTTGTTGCAATAAAAATGCAGTTGGTTTCCTGGTTTAAATAAATTGCAATCAGTATAATTTTGGGAGTTTGTTTTAAAATAAATATACATGATCAAAAAATATTATAATACTGAAAGTTTTTTTTTTGTAAAAATTAAGGTTTCTTACGATAAATACGTTATATGGGAATTTTAAAACAAAGTGAAATTTTAAAAAACCATGAAAATGTTGTAAAGGAAAATTTTCTTTTACCGAATGCTTCAGAAACTCTATATAACGGAAGCATGCTTGCTGTCCGAAAACGAGGGGGATGATTTCCAAATTATTTTTTTTAACGTAAAGGGAACCTGTAAGCCAACATAACATACTTAGTCCTGATACTAGTGGCATAATTTGTCTTAGCAATATCTAATTTTCTGATGTGTTTAACTGACAGGAAGTTGATTTTAATTCAGAATTGCCCCCGATTTCTATTATGAAAGGACTCTGCGTGAAAGATACCTGGCATACCACATACAGCCTATTAAGTGCTTTTTATAATAGCAATAACGGTCTGATTATGAAATACATAGGTGCCTACCTACACTCTCCAACATTACAGGACAAAGTGAAATGGCCTTACAATAATCTTGTATACGATTTCTGACATGTAGATGCCCTTAGCTAATTTTCCTATATGTATAAAGATTTTTTAGAGCTCACCCAAAAAAAAAAAACAAGACTATGATGAGTAAGGCTTGATTCATACATAATACTGATTAATCACACAAAACATAGAATTTCTTTTAATATAGACTTTCAGATAATAATAAATAAATATGGGCCTTAAAAACATTTGAAGGAAATATATGATTACCTAAAAAAACTAAGCATAACCCTATACAGCTTATTTAAAATCATATCATTCTAAATTCAACAACAACATTCAACAAAAGCGAAACAAATTATTTACATTCAGATCTATGACCTAATAAATAAAAAAATTCCTATTACAAGGAATACTGAATAAGTAAATTTATTAATTTCGGGAAATTCTATAAGCTATACATTTTCAGTCATGAGAAAAGTGTGATATAAAAACTGGATAAAATTCCTCCATTTATGATTGTACTATACAAAGGGTAAAGTGGGGATATTGAAGAATACCTATAAATACATAGCAACAGGTTGGAAGATTAAGTTTTTGATCAATTTACATATCTAATGATATTGTTTTCATTGAACATGATTTAAAACTTACTATGACTTAGAAAAAATGCAATAACGTATTAAACAAAGAAATTATTTAAAAAATACTGTACATACATCAACAAAAAATGAAACAGACAAAAAAAATTAATTTTCTTATATAATAAAGTGATGCCTTATCAAATAAGACTACTTCTGAACTTTTACAAGAAGCAATAAACCTATGTTTGCCTGTGGCTAGCAAAAAGTTTAGTTCTTTACTCTGTACCACTCATCGTGATTATTTTAACTTTTTCAAATTACGATCGGCTCTAACTTACTTAAAGATTTATTTTTATAAATACAAGGGAAAAGGAAAAAATGGCTGTGCCATAAAACCAATGTGTATGACAAAGTTCTTCTTAATTTTTGAAGGATAAAGGTATCGAGAACTAGAGGCATGAGATCTATCTACTGAAAGTGCAAATCAGAAAGTGTCTCATTAAAAAAAAACGCCAAAAATTTACACTTTTATTTGTGTTTTTGGGAACTTAGCAACTTGCCATAGAATTTCTTTTCTGGACATTTTGATTTGATATAAGGAAAAATGAAAATTTTATACCAGATTAAATTCGTGCCCCTAATGTTATATATTGTGTAACAATATATTTCTTTCGGTTCTCCATTACATGACAATTTCAACATTGTTCTTTAGAAGTTGCATTAAAAAAACTAGACGCCAGATAGAGAAGGACCTGGAAAAGAAAGAATATAAAAATAATTATGGGGTTTAAATATTTTAGATATATATTTTAAATATCAAAAATGTACTATAAAATTATAGAGCTAATTCTTTTAATCTGAGAAAAAAAAGGAATTCTGGTTCCACTGATGCTTTTTAAAATAAATAAATTACAAAAAAATGTAAGATGTAAAAATGTAATTTGCCATAAAAAATATGTATAGATGAACAAAAACTAATTAAAATTAAAATAAAAGCAAAATGAAGTAATATACCTTTTAACTATATATAGAGAGCAAGGTAACACCTATTTGTTAATCAAAATAGTAAAGTTCAGAGCGTAGTAACAAAGCACTAATATAAACAATTTAACTGGTTGTTTTGCAGTAACTACCTACACTGGCAAAAATACACTTACAGTTATTTATATAATTTCTTGTACAAAGTTTACAGAGGATATTTTACTTTAATGTTAAATTAATTCAACTCAAGATATGCTTTACTGCCTAAGATTAATTCTTATTGACAAAGCTGACATTTTTATTATCTAGTAGTTATAATAATATGTATTATTCAGTAATCAAACGTAAAGCAGTGTAAACATATTAATTGAGAAACAAAGATTAATTATTGAAAACAAAAACAATGTCTCGGACTCTGTCTCTGTCTAATACAGGAAAAAGCTACGATTACACGTGTTTCACCGAACAAACCATGAGAGTGCCTGGTTCCGTAAGGATGATCTGGCATCAGTGGTCTATCTCTATGCTTGTGTGTCATATAAACCATTTACAAAGTATACAAACATTTGGAGTTAAATTTATTTCATACTGGAATAATGACCTGTATGATTCCCTACCATTGGCACCACAAGTCCATCTCACTGCTCGATCTCGAGTTTCCTAGAGTGGTAAACCATCCTCGCTGACGCCATATCAATCTATCTTGAGATCAACCGAACAGCATAGCATACCCATGCAATCTTTGGATTGAAATTCAAAATATGCTTATTAAACTTGGGTGGTACCATCTGCAAATACTATAATTGTCTCCCCCAATATCGACAAAAGACAGATCACTTTATATATAACAAAGACAGAATTCGACCCAAGACGAAATCCTATAGCATGCCGTAATTTATGTTAACCTTATTAGGTGTCTGAGGGACAATGACTACTGTTTATGTGCGCCCCTGGAAATAGGATTGAAGCAATTTCTAAACTTCACCCCTGAGGAAATATGCATAAAGCTTATGCATAACACTCAGTTACTGACAGTCAAAATCTATAGAAAAGTCACAGAAAACTGCAATCTTTTAATTTAATGCAAACCTTCTCTGGAAAAAGAAAAATGAGATGATTGGTAGATTCAAATACTCTAGTTGAAATTTCATCCTCTATATGAGTTTATATTCTTAATCGACCTTATAATCTGCTGAAGCTTTTATATTTTTAGAGAATTCATTGATTATTTCAGTAACTCAGAATCGATAGTTGTTTTCCAAATTCTTCTAATTCAGTTAACGTTAAGCTAATTGAATGGTGACAAGTTTTCTAATTCGCTTACCAATATTATTTTAATGCATTTTTAAAAATAAAAATAATTTACCCTATAGTGTAAAGCTCACTTTTTGCACAGTGTTTTGAATTGTACGTTTTCCTCATCCACTATAATACCACTTTCTTATTATTTGGCGAATTTTTTCTTTGTTTCTTTCAACTAAATAAAATCTTGTAGGAATATTTGACTTTTTCTAAAAAATAAAACAAAATTATGAAGCAATGGTTTATGTGAATAAAACGTTGGTAATACTTTTACTATAATGCTATCTCTAAGTGTATATATATTTTATTAAAAAAGTAAGCAAAAGAATTTGATACAAATTTATTAGTGTATAGTATAGTTGAATCCATGCAAACAAAATTGCCTTCTCAGTGACTACCTTCTTTTTAGGGTCTAAACTATAGATAAAATATTTTGCTATAGAACTGTACATAACATAGTTTTTTCTTTTTAATTCCCTCATAAGACGGGTGTAATCATGAAAAAATCACCCTCCCAGGTTTTTACAGTTCTTTACATTTTTGGCTCCCTAGATCCAAAAAAAAACATGTTTTCTTAATTCCATCGGTCTGTATATTTATTAGTGGTATAGCTAAAACACTACTTAGTCGATTCACTTCAAATTTTGGTCAAAAATTGAGGTTCATATAGGGACTGCGTGGTAATATTTTGTTGAAAATCCAATACGGCGGCCTACTAAAACGTTAAAAAAATTGTAACCAAAATACTACTTATACAATTTACCTCAAATTCTTTACATAGTGTGATATAAAAATGAACTGGTAAAATTTTTATACGAATCAAAAATGGCGGCCTAATAACATTTTTAATGAATCAACTACTTCGATTAATTTCAAATTTCGCACAAGAATTAAGTGTTATATAGAGATGAACTTTTTAGTACGAAATTAAGATTGCGGAACAAAATGGCGACCAAATAAAATATTAATAAAATCAGAGTAAAAAAACGACTTATTGAGCTTTGCTCAAAAATTAGAATACATATGTTATATGGATGAACTAATATAATTTTGCTACGAATTTAAAATGGCGCGACAAAATAAGACTCCCAGCACAATTTAAAAATATCAATGTAAAAGACTGTTATATTCTGCCTAAAAATCAAGTGTGACATAGGTAGAAACTGGTAAAATATTGAAACGCGGAACAAAATAGCTGCCTGTTAAAATGTTTGAAAGGCCATACATATAAAAGTCGGTAAATTTCTTTTACCCGGAACTTCTTTCGATACGTGTTTTTTTAGAGGATCTTATGTATTCTATCAACTTAATTTTTGGCAATAGCAGTGTGATAACAATTAGGTAATAACATGCAAAATTTGTAAGGATCATCCAGTTCTATTTGACTCAATGTAATTTTGTTGTTATCCTTTATTATCATATGTATTCTGACTTATCTTTTGGAAGTCTTTTTTCCAAGTCTGATTGTCACTCATAAATTCTTTCTAAAAACAAAAATATGTCTGGAACTCCACTCTTACTTAATTCTGCCACACACACACACAGATAACATACTTCAAAAGTTATTTGTGATATAAATTGTATCTAATAAATTTCTCTTTTTTTTTAAATAAAAGAAGCACTTCACAATAAGCGAATTTACAGGTACTTCGTCGGGAAAATAGGCAAAGCGAAATGAAAATTTAAGAAAAAGGTATACCACAAACTGGTAAGTGGTTCTTTATAAGTACTAATTTAAAAAAATATATATATTTTAGAACGCCATTTTGTTTCACTAAATTAAAGATTTACCAATTTACCCCTATGCACAAAATTTGAACTGTATTAGATATTTTGTCCCGAACAGACTAATTAACACACAGACCTACCAATGGAAATAGGAAAACATGATTTCGGCATCTTGCAACCCTAAAACATGTAAAAAAAGATAATTTTATTTACATAACAATAGTTATATCGAACAGAAGAAGCAAGAAAAATTGTTACATAATGTTCTCTTGATATGTTTAAATCTAACAAAAATTGTTAATCAATTTTTAAAACACTTGTTACGTGAGGATGCATATTTAAAGCTAAAACTGTTTTTTTTCAATGGTTCATCATGTGATACCTGTATCTATTATTTTTACTATTTGCGTTTTCTTATATAAGATAAAGATAAAGGCAAAATTATAACAACCTATCCACATAGACCAGTAAAAATAACATTTAAACGACTTTGGAATTGAAATGTTTTTTGGTTTTGCTTTTATTACACACAGATATATATATATATATATATATATATATATATATATATATATATATATATATATATATATATATATGTTTCTATGATTGTACATGAGTGTGTTTTGGTTTTTGTAAAACATATTAACTTATCGTATTTTATATTAGCTATCTAGTAACTATGAATATCAGTGTGTGTTTAAAGTTTAAATCAAGAAACTTACCAAAACAATTTTCTCAAAATTATCCGAGTATCACGATTTGAGGTCGCCTTATTAGGTCATAACCATTAGATTGGACGGGTAGTATCTATTAATTTGCAGCTATGGCATCATTTGATCCAATCAGTCCTCAGCTATCAAGCTTATTCATATGACTAGACACAAAATAATTCAATATTTCAACCTATTATTTGTTGGTTTTCATGGTAATCTAAAACAGAATATGAATTTTGGGCGTTGTAAAGTACCTAAAGTTTAAGTCTTTAGCATGGTCCAAGCGTTTAGCTTTTCAATTGATTTGTGTTGTAGAAGTCATATATCTAAAAAAACCATAACAAGGTGACATCAACTGACCAAAATGAAAGTTAAAGTTATATTTAAATATTGTTTTATATCCAGGAATAACTGTTGCAATAGCTAGTAGCTGCATCTTATATTTTGTTTTTATAAAAACTGTATTTAATAAAATAATGACTAAAAAATAAATGCATCTCAGTGCAAAGCTCACAACAGATAATTAGCGCAAATTTAACTTCTGCATATTATATATTTTATATAATTTATTTGAGGGAAATTAGTATGTTTATTTGTAGAAATTAGAATTTATACTATAATCGAAATGAAAAAAACAACAGACACAAAGCCTCGGTCTCAGTCAAAGATGGTGATAGGTATTTCGCTCTATAGGAGTATTATCAGACCAACATGAAAGAACACATAGACACAACAACTCTGTTGACAAACACATAGCTGTGTTTGATCAACAGAGGTGTATTTGATTTTTTACGCATGTTTATTCGTTTTAGTTGTTATATATCTGATTCTATTTCATCACTTCAAAATAAACCATGTTTTCTATAAAGTTTTTAATTTATTATCTTCTATGATTTTTAAGATGTACAAAAATTCAATAACGATGCAAACAATATCTGATAATTTATAAATCGATGGAAGCGAAGTTTCAACTAAAAGGTGATGGTGCAGAAATATAAACATTTACCAATATTTACCATTATTTAACATTTTTGAAAAAAAGCAATGTATATCTTTTCCCAACAAGGTGTATGTTGTTCTTCTAGGTATTTGATACCAATATGTAGCAAGTGCTGTTATGTTTATTTTACTTCCGCCAAAACCATTAATTTAACTACATTCAAAAATCACTAGACTGATGTTTTTTAGTTATAAATAAAAGTGTTAAGTAAAATGTATGTTTTCGTAATACTTGTTAATGCACAAAACTTAGACTTAACTGATATTTACCCCTAATCATAAATACCTGGTCAAGGGGGGACTGAAGACAAAATATTGGGTGGGGGAGGAATACAATGTTTGCAACAGTTTTTTCAATTTTGTCAACAGCCTTTCAACGTTGCCAACACAATATTTATTGAATAACACAAATATAAAATGTTTGTCATTAAAAAGTGGAAAGTAAAGAGCTTCATATTATTCAATAATATAAGATTTGGTTAACAGGATAAAATAATGAGGAGGAAGCTAGCTATATTAAATTACTAATTGCCAATTGCACCACTAATTTGACATGAATTATAGAAAAAGTAAGTCAAATCGCAGTATCAATGCCAATTTTTTTTTACAAGGTATCCAATATGATGATATGAAAATGCAAACATATGACATGTATATTCATCTATTAGATATCCGAAACTTACCCAAACATTGTCCTTAGGGCTGTTCCAGGGCCCATCCAGTAACATTACAGTCTGAGATTTCAAAAATTTTAGGATATTTCAGTACAAAGTCTCCATCTCAGGATTTTCGGAAATCTGAAATAAAAAAAGTATTATAAATCTTTTTAAGGAACTTATTTCTTAATTGCTTATTATATATGCACTTACGGAAAATTTTAATTTAGAAATACCTCGGTAAATATTTTATCTTTAGAAAAATTAAATCAAGATGGTTTCTGGATGTAAAATATATACCCAGTTTTTTACTGTGTTTATCCAGTAATTTTTGAAAAGTTGATATTTTTTATTAAGAACTAAAATAAATATATCTGATGGAGCTACTAACAAATACGATAGACCGAAAAATTGTCTTACATACAAAATTACTGTCAATAGCACAAGCAGTCTCACATCGAAAAAAGTTTAGTGCAGTATAGAGCCTACATCTATTAAATAATATCTGACTATAATGACTTATATTTTGAGACTTGTACCTAGTTATGCAATGGATTATGAACCCGACTTTACAAAGTTGCATAAAACCGCAGGCCTATTTTTAGAAATGTAGAAAATTATAATAATTATGTTTTTAGTTTGCAAATAGAAAACATAATATGTATACAAAACCTAGCCTTATAACATAATATGTATAAAACTCCTAGTGCTATAATTGGTTAAATTCTATGAAAGGAAAAATTACAGTGTAACTTAAAGGCAGCTGCAAGTGCATATCAACTTGCTCGAGCAATCTTGAGTTCCTAATACATAATGTCACATTTGTATAAACGTGATGGTAGGCTAACCAAATTATATCCAAATATGAACGGTAAGTTTACTTTTTACACCACGAAATGTCTTTACTAAATTTTGCACTAGCAAGATAATATGCAAGACTGCAGCAAGTTTATTCCTAACTAAAGCTAAAATCTTGATATGCCAATGGACTTATTATTTCTATTATTGCTACACCATAAATTACCCCTTATAAAACATACATTATTTTCAATGCTTAATACAACCATTGGAAAAAGTGACTTAAAATAAGAATGATATAAAAGATACTAAAAATGATATAATAAATACTAAAAATAAAATAAGAATTATATAATAGATACTTAAAATAAAAAGTTGATCTTAAAAAATTAAACATTTATCTACATTTAAATTAACGCCGTTGCTCCTTCCACGCTAATGTAAACGAATCG
Source organism: Kuschelorhynchus macadamiae (assembly GCA_030620095.1). Lineage (NCBI taxonomy): Eukaryota > Metazoa > Arthropoda > Insecta > Coleoptera > Curculionidae > Kuschelorhynchus > Kuschelorhynchus macadamiae. Next base: position 42,986 of record JAUTXW010002528.1, read on the forward strand.
TCGAAAAAGTTGGTTCACATTAAATAAGAAAAACGTCTGAATGATGGCTTTACTGACGAACTAATGCCAAAAGTATAGATTTTGTTTTAAAAAATTCGTTGCATTAATAATATAGACTCGGAATTTGGTTGGTGCACTTTCTTTACAATAAACCTAAACAATCCAAAGTTTAAGAAAATAAATAATTCACATTTTTATTAATTGTTAGTTCTGTTTAAAAAAAACTAAAAATAAAATGGTTCACCTGTGTTAAGATTCGAACCCACGACCTATACGACGTGGGCCGAGAATCCTACCACTACGCTACAAAGGTTACAAAAGAAAATAAATAAATAGCGTATATTAGTTAGCTGAACGCTAATGACATCACATCTGATTTCACGTGAACCAAAATTTAGAAAGTTCGTTCACGTTAGCGTAGAAGGGATAGAGCGTTAAACGCAATCTATATTTAGTTTTCACTTTTCTTTCTATACTTGAAAAATCAAGTATATACAGAAAAGTCTGAAAAATTACTAGATCGGACCAAAATTAAGTTATTTTTAACATTTATTGTAAGGGTCGGTACTACCACTGCATGAAATTGCCCACGCCCAAATAATAAAGGAGAAAAAAAATGCAGAATAAACAACCTACATTACTATGCCTCTTATGAAAAATCTGTAACCCAGAGCTAGAAACCTTTGTGATTTAATGGTTCTAAACACAAAATTAATTAAATTACAAGAAAAAAGCAACAACTACATAATACAGTGCATGGTGTTATATTCGCTGCTGACATGACCGACGAGCATGGTGTCTTTGTTTAGATAACGTGTTTAGATAACGACAGCTTGTAACCAGTGTCTATTCCGATTAATTTCGATTTATTATCTTAGCGTTTATTGTCTAAATGTCTACTCTATTTAGCAGCAAAGACAGAAAGAGATAAATACACACTTGGTGCAAATTCATTTTACCTACGGAGCAGCCTGAAGTAATGGTGGGAAATGACTCGGGTAAATGCAACAATGCCAAATATTATTCCTTTAAGGAAAACAAAATTAATAAAAACGAACCGATAGAAAAAACTTTCTCGGTTTGTTTGTTATTAGCTTATTTAAAGTTACTTTAGTAATAAAATGCAATATCAACTCTCCTAAAAGCAGTATTTTTGTCAATATCTTCGTGAATTAACCAAAGTAATCACAAAATCTACTGTCGAGAGTAGCAAAGCTGTCAAACGAGCTTTCTATAGTTTAATGACTGATCGCTTTTAAATGTAAAGAAAGGGGTCTATCCTTTTTATATGTCATTGGTTAAGGCAGTGTGTAAGTCAACAAATATCACAGGAATAAATACATGTTTATTATTAAATCCATTTTTTGAAAAAAAAAAGTATACATGGCAAGAAATCTGGCCTATAACACAATTGCCTAAAAAATATATGGAACATCTAAATTTTACACAAATTCAATGAAGATTGAATAATCATTTTAGACAGAAATACAAGCAGAAATATTAAAATATGTAATATTATTTATTGCTTCTTTTTAACATTATCACTATACAAGGTTCAGATGCTAACATCGATGGTAATTTTCTTTAAATATAATACCATTTTTTTTTATTACATGCTTAGTTTTTTAAGGTCTTTCCGAAGGTCTTTCTTATAGCATCAACTTTCAGTCTATATAAAGGAGAGTTTTTCTGATAAAAAAAATCGATAAATTCACCTTTATCAACAAGTTTCTTCGTACAGAATTCTCTTACCAGACCGCACGGCCAATTATACAAAACTGAGGTAGGAGTGCATAATTTCTGCTATTCTAAATCTCAATGGAAATGGGAAAACATGTTTTTTTTTGGAGATCCCGAAACCCTAAAATGCAAAGATCTGTAAAAATCTCTTAGGGTGATTTTTTCACGACTACAATACTTCCCTTTTACGGGACCATAAGAAAGATCGTACAAAACTGAGGTAGGAGTACACAATTTCTGCTCCAAGTAGAATTATTTAGATTTTACAGCCTTTCTAAATATCAAATTGTCATTTTTCAAATGTCATATCTCAAAAACAATTGAACTTAGGATTTTTAAATATGTAGAGTCAAAAGCGCAATGTAATAAATAACTTAACATGTTTTAATATTTTTTCAGACATAATAACCTGAATTATTCAAATTTGTGAAAGGCTTTAAAGACGCATCATTTAAGTATGCGCTTGAAACTGCAAACAAGAAAAAATATCCTACAACTTGTATCACTGAGATATCAACTAATCAATTTAATGTTCCAAAAAAATTTATAAGTCTTATTGATTTGATTACTTTTGCTACTTTATCGAGATTACTTATATATTTGTTTAAACTTATTCTAAGTAAAATAAATATATTTTTATAATAAAATATATTTTTAGAATGTAGTTGTCTCATTAATTCAATTTTTTCACTTCAAATGTATGTCTTAAAATCCACCTGACATCTATTTTTGGGGTCTCACTTGGTTCCTTCAAAAACGAAAGTGTATGCCCCTGGGCTTTATCATATAAGTGACATAGGTATACCAGTCAGTTACCATGTTGTTAAGATATAATAGCACGTTGGACATGCTAAAGATATTTATAAAGAAAAAAAAATAAATATAGTTCCCTAATATTTCAGATAATATTACAACAGTTTCAACTACATGTATGCATCTTTTATTGTAGGGATGATATTAACAAAGGCCATACATATTCAACCAGTTTTGCAAAGAGGCGTGGTAATGATGTTGAGAGTTTAAAATTCCCAGATGAGTCTCCAGCGAGGTCTCCAAGGATATCTTTGTGAGTATAAATTAAGAGATCTTTCACTAAAATGTTTGAAAGTATCACATATTTCTAAAAGTATTCCTAATACAATGTGCCAAAATGAATTACGAAAAAATCTTTTAAAGGTTTAGATAATTCAAGTGGATACTAAAACCCTGACAAAATTACAATAAAAAAAATTATGCATACACAAGTGGTGTTTGCCCTGACAAGTTTTAAAAGGACAAACAATGCAAGGTGGCAAAGTGTAAGGTGTTGGCTGTAGAGACGTTATTCTATAATTTTGGGCACTTGGTTGTACTGTTTTACAGCTACATTTAAAAAGTAAAAATTTGTCTTGGTATAGGCCGTTAAAACATGTGGGGTAGGGAAGGGGTTCACGTGAAATATAGTTATGTGAAAAAAAATCTAGCAACATATAAGAAAACTGACACTTATATAATTCTAACACCACTTTTATTTGTTATGATAACTGGATTTACTAATATTATTAGTAAATCCAGTTTATAATAATTTAATAATGAATACAATGAATCAGTTAATGATACCACAAAAATACTTTGGAAATTATATATATATATATATATATATATATATATATGTATATGTATATATATATATATATATATATATATATATATATAATGTGTTTTC